>CAJGYO010000201.1:0-251021 GCA_904845875.1 Miscanthus lutarioriparius
AAGGATGATGAGATCCAAACATAGGGTATGTTAACCACCGAGGCAAGGGTTCCCGACCAAGGACCTCCCGACCGATCCTCTAGGATTACCCGGCTCTGGGCTTCTCCCTCAAAGGCCGCAGACGCACCTTCCGCCTAAGGATCAAGCGTTCGAGCATGCCCTCCGCCATACACCTCGAGCCTCAGCCCCTGATTGACATGAGTCTAAACCGATCCTGGCTCCTGCCTTCAAATATTAGCTAAGGTCTGTCGAGACAAGCGCCCGAGCATCCACGCTCGGGCTCTTAGCTGCTCAAACAGCGGACTGTCAACCACCTTCGATAGGGTCACGACGGGCGTGACACAAGGGACAACCCCTCCACCGGCTTCAGCGATCGAGGGCTTCGGGCCCGCTTATCGCCCCTCGTTGTATGCCTTGCTACCAAGAAGTTTTGAAGGCGACTGTGGAGGCCGGTCCAAGCCGACAGAGCCCGACACTCAGCCGTGTCGTAAGAGAAGCTTCAATGCCAAGGTTCATCGACGCCTAACCGCAAGGCCCTCCCGGACTTCGGCGACACGAGGCCATAGGCTAAACCCCAAACCGGCCATGTACTCCTCGACCTACCTTGACATATAAGGGGAGGTCGAGGATCCTCATGAGGGGAGGATGATTCCAAGCTGGAATAGATCGAACAACTCAGCTCCTAACGCGAGAGAATACACAGAGCTCCTCCACCCTTTCCATCGTCTTCCTCCTCTCTGACGAGGAGGAGATCTCATCATTGACCAGCCAAGGATCGGCACTTGGCGATGCTCTTCACCAAATCTCTCTTACACCTGACTTTGTAATCCTCATTTGGGTGCTCTTGAATAAAGATCCTCAAACTTTGTTGGACATAGGGCCCCGATAGCCCAGAACCAGGATAAACCTCTGTGTCCCTATGTGATCTTTTGAGTTCTTCTTGTTCTTGAGTGTCTACCCAAGCTACCGGAGACATCACACCAGTGACATCCGGCCAGACAACAATGCTTGCCGCTGGTTTCAACCTCGATGAGACGGGTTCTCTTTTTCTATTTTAGATTGCTTATGGCGGCACTAGATTGATGGAACCGCAACTACAGGAATTAGGTTGTGACAACTGGCATGAAATTGGATATTTGTTGTTTGATTTGCTACTGCTACATACATAATACATATAGGCTGTGCTGTAATTTGTCTATTCATTTTACTTCTTTGCGTAGCATGCATTCTTAGTCTATTCGTTTTACTTTTTTTGCATAGTATGCATTCTTATTTGTATTGATCAGTAACTGCACTATGTGGGCTGAGCAGGAGAAAACGAAATTTGAGATGGTAGGAATTTGCCTTGGATTTATTTTTATGTCCCTGTTTTGTATGCATATGGTGGTCAAAATTCAGGTGCTAATTCAGGTGTGCGGGGAGTTTAAATGGGACTTCTCACTAATTCAGGTGTTGTTAGCTCATCGAGTCGTTTTATTAATGTTTCAGAAATGGTTTGTAAAAGTATTTTGCTTTTGGTTGGGTGTATGAGAACACTAGCTATTGTGTGACCAATAGACTGTTTGATGGAAACAAAAATGAGGTAGCTAGGTTGACTCAGGGTAACCTGTAACCGTCTGAGATGGGAATGAGGAACTTTCATCTGGTTTAGCCATTTAGGGGACATACTGACAAACTGTAGTGATGCTTGAGTTTGTAGCATAAAGAATGGATGTTGGAGTCAGGATTGAATTTGATGATGCCCTTACAAATAATATTAAGAGCATAAAGAATGGAGGTTGGATTCAGGATGTTCTGAAATTTCAGCCTCTTTTGCATAACTATCCATCAACTTTAAGATAATTCATCAAGTATGGGCCAATGTCCTTGAAATATTTAGATTTATTAGGACGTCTTATTAAGCCTTTGATTTGTGTGAATTAATAATACTAAGACATGGATATTATCCAGTTTCTTCAGCATGACTGCTTGCAGTGGGACCTCCGTAGCAGGTTGTTGTATTTAAATTATATGATGTATAATTTAGTTGGTTCAATTATATGAATGTATAATTTAGTTGGTTCCTGGCTCTGCAAAATTCCTTCTTTCTTATCATCAGTGCGATTTCTAAGACCTGTTTTGTTACTCTATGCTCTATCTTTGTTACCCTTGTTGGGTTTCATCTCTAGCTTACCACAACTTGCTTATAATTAGAAGGCTTTGGTGTTGTTATTGTTGTTATGCTAAGTGGTACAGAGAGATAGTATCTGATAGCTCTGCATAAAGAGCATGTCTTATTGGGATGCTACCTGATTTGGAGTCCTTTTCTTAAAATTTAAAGTTCTGTTGCTTGGCATATGTGCATGTAAAACAAAATTCCTCTAACAACTCAAACCATACTTCGTCATTTTATTAAGGTGCTGCATTTTGAACAAATTTGGATGTGTAATATTTCTACGAACTATCAATGTATTCTTACATATTTTCTGTACATGACTAGATGCATTCTTGATAAACAGTCAGATATTTAGGTCTTTTCATTGATTAATGCTATCTTTACTGATCATGCTTGTGCATTCTGATTACTATATTTGCCTTCCACAGTTTTATTAAGATCTCTGAAAGATACCCATGCTCATGCGCTGTAAATTGTATGTGCAGGGAATGGATAGCCTAATGTTAGGTCCTGATTGCATATCTATTGGATTTGGTTATGTGGCCCCGTTCGGCTTGCTGAAACTGGCTGAAAAACACTGTTCTGGCTGAATTGTTGTGAGAGAAAAACACTGTTCCGGCTGAAAAAACAAGCCGAACAAACCGGTTTCTGGGCAAGCCGAGCGGGGCCATAATTTTTTTTATGATGATAAGGTATGTTGTTTAATCTGTTTGTTGAAGTTGAACCACAGTTGAAAACGTTCTCTTCCATTTGTTTGTCTTTGTAATTGTTTCTTACTTTTTTTCCACTCTTGGTACTATGGCATAGAAAATGAACTATAAGTTATCCACATTGACAAATATGATGGTAGGTATTGATGTATATTGTAGCATGGATTCGATGATTAGACCTACATCAACTCGGTGCCATACAGTCTACCTATCATAATCCAGTATGTCAAAATCCTGGTTCTGGACAAAGACTATAATGGTCGTGTAGGGAAAAGCTGGAGCTCTTTGATATGTTAACGGTTTAATCTGACACACCCAAATAAAGTTTAAAATCGAAACTACAGATGCAATTAATGCTGACAATTTTTTACAATATATAGTTGTATATTAAGAAACACACAATGAACTTGCAGTACAAAGTGTTGAATTTGTTTTTATCGAATACGCAGGAGAGTTGCGCTTCATTTGATTTAAGAAAACAAAGTAAAGTATAATATACATAAAAGATCGGCGCTTCACATATTTATCTACTAAGATCTACCTCCACACCAGTTTGGCTGTCTCAGTCCTCTAATATCCCAGTCTCATCTGAAGGCACTGAAACTAATCGCACTCCATAAGAATAATGTTCTTGAATAGGGTTGGTCTGGGTGACAAAAGGCGTGTCGGGGTTATGATACCCGTGTATCTCAAGACACCGATTAGTCAGCCGCCTTCGGTGCCATGGTATATGAGATGGTATAAGTCCGAACGACATCGAGGCCCAGCCTAAGATACGTGGACTGGGCCTTGCACTAAGGCGAGGGTTGGCCACAACCTCTCCTCTGCGCTTTGCCGCACGCGTGTAATAACCATGATGACCTCCTCCGCTTCGACCCATGGGAGGGACTGGGGGAGATCGGATTTGCCAAACGCACTCTGCTTGGACAAGAGGCGACGCCAACTGACCGACCCCACAAGGACCGAGGGGCGACAATCCCTCGGCCCGGTGCCGACTCCATCCTGCGCCACGCAAAGAAAGATTTAAACAACACCACTCAAGCGGTGGTGGCACAGATAGTGACCCACCGTCCAAATACGGCCCGACGAGATGGGGTGCGACCCCACCCACTATGGGATGGGGTTTATGATGCAAATAACCTTGACTTTGAGGCCATCCAAGCCAACGAATGCCACGACCCCGAGCTTGGGATTGTGGCCACCACCTCAAGTAGCAAAGGCGACCAATGACACAGGGGTGGCTACCAACTCTCGTGACGACGCCCCCGGGAGATTAGAAGGCGATGACGAAGGCCATGGCGAAGACCACGTCGCCCAGGACGACCGACGGATCACCATCGTGCCTCACAAGCACGCCACAACGGCCTGATGGCGCCACGCCACCCCATGCCGCGACGTGGGCACAAGACCATGACGACAACCACGTCTGGACGTGCACTACACCAAGTCAAGACGGCGTTTCTTGCAAGCCAAGTTAGCTAGGTCCCCTCCCTCAGGCTCACGACGCCACGGTCGGGAGAACCTCCTTCTTTATATGTGACCTGGCCCCGGACTCTATATAAGGGCAACCAGGGCACCCTTTCAAGGCATCGGACTCTCGAAACTCTCATTCGGGCAGTTCATCCTCTAGTTCTAGCTCCATTCTCATACCTTTTCCACCATTCTTGCACCCCCATTGTAAGAACTTCAGAGCATTTAACCGAGGAACATGCACTTGATCATCTCTGAGACTAGACATAGGGCTCCGGCCTGAACCAGTATAGATCCTCGTGTCTTTAAGATGCTACCATCGTCTTTCTAAAGTAGCGCATCAATCGTATAAATTTACTAGTCGGTCTACAAAACACCGACAAGCTGTGTCTGAAGTCTTCTTAACATTTGTAGCCGCTCTACAACTTCCTTCATTGTTGGCCTTTCATCTCTTTTTGGGCTCAGGCAGTGCATGACGAGCTGAGCTAGTTTCTCTGAGTACTATCATAACTTCATCATCTACTATTTCAGTGTCCAATATATCCCAGAGCTCATTCTGGTGGAACATCAGTATGAAAGTATGGGGTAGTGCTTTTTGTTCGTTAGAAGTATCAGTATATATGGCCTTCTTTCTTGTCATTATCTCCAAAAGAACAACCCCAAAGCTGTATACATCAATATATATATGCCAGAATACTAATACCATTGTATCTAAGATTGAATATTTTTAGGCCTGAAGCCGTCGTTGCATTTTTCGGATGATTTGACTCATTTATCTTGTTTACATGCAGTTCTCGCTGGCATAAAAAAAAAATACGTCAGTTTTTTTAGAAGAGCTCTGCTATGGTACCATCAAATAACTGTGAGCCATCCATTCAATTAGATCGGATGGCTATAGTTACCTATTACCTCATAGGAGGTAATATTTGAAATATAAATTTATTTAATTTCTTATTTGGTAAAATAGAATAAATAAGAAAAATTCTAGATTAAAAAATCTTTGCTCTAGATCTAATTGATGCGATTCGATTTGTTAGATGTGGCAAATCTTTTTATTTTGGAATTTTGGACGTGACATATTTTGATGCATGTAACTAACGTGTAATTTATGTGGAATAATCGTTCTTTCTGGTGGTGTCACCCTAATAGGTACGAATTATTACATGCATCAAAAATTCAAAATCACTTTTGGTTCTAGAGATCTTCATTGCATTAGCTTTCGTGCTTTCAGAAGAACGAACGTAGTATATAATACAGAAGTGGACAACAAAAATAAGTTTGAATTTAAGATTGTATGACGTGTTTTGGTAATCTGTGTCAATTTGTAAAATAAACCATGTATCAAAAGGAATTGTAAAATCAACCGTGTATCAAATTAAAAGGAATTGTTAATTAACGCAAACACCCCCTCATCCGCTTGCGTAGCATGCGCCGATGGGATTCCGCGTAGCACAGATCCATTTCTTGCGTGATTAGAGGGTTCGATGGATTTTACCCTCCTTTCCTTAGCTTACTAATTTATTTAATTCTTTCATAAAATCTAAAAAATTCAATGGTCCAGATTTATTTGAGTTACTAGATATATGCCCGCATGCGTTGTACGGAGGGTCATGAATTTTTCCCATGCCTACGGATGTGGCCCTGGTAGCTAAGTTAAAATCATATACCATATTAATTCACTTTTGCACATATGATGTACTATGACAATAACCAAATATTCAGCATGTTATTTGTTAGGCTCGTTTGGCGAGGCATTAGCGGCTTCAGAGCCGCTTGGAGCCGTTCACAAACGGGTAAAATCGACTCCACCGATAAACTAAAACGCGTTTTCACAGTAGCTTTTGGGATGGGAAGGAGCCAAAATATGGGCCTCCTCAGGCCCCAAAAACATGCATGAAAGCCATTTTTGCCAAACGGTTTAAACCAATCGGTGAATATGTTGATTGTTGGAATATGTTTAGCTAGGGTCTCATGTTCCTTCTCCTTCGTTCTAGGCTGTGTAGTAGTTTCGATTATTCGTGCATGATAGGCTATTGAAACGGCAGACTCACTATGAACGTCCGTGGTTGCAGCCATGCATCTGTTATGGATGTGCCATTTTGCACGTGTGGCGTTGGCTCTTCAGTTGAAATTTTAATTCACAACATAGCAATACAGACTGAAACTTGAGTTCAAAAATCATTATTACTTGCAGTATGAAATCCTAGAGGTTGTTGGCGACCGCCTTGGCCCTGCCATCTCCGCAGTTGCGCTCAACAGCATAGCACAGCACGTCTACACTAAAAACACATTCTTGAAATCCCATAAATAAATACTGAAGCCAATTAATTCCCTCCACAATCATGAATACAAGTATATTCTATCAACCAATCTAATGTCTCCTCTCAGTTTCCACTGGGAAGCAAAAGCTAACCCGCCGGCCGCCGCCGTCGTCCTTGCCCAGGTTACCAATGCTGTGATGTTAATTGCCACGGGCCAAGGGTCATCGCCATACACCAATAGCTATTCACGTGCCGTACGCCCCGGGTGAAGCAGCTTGCCATGGGCCCCTTGACGTTCACTTCCTCATCTCTGGATGGTCACGGCGGTGGACTCGCCGGCGACGTGGATGCCATCCGTACGTGTTGTTGCTTTCCTCCGGTACGGTGCCTCGCATTGCACAGCCCGGCCACATGCATGCAGCGCGACCTGGACACCGTCACGTGCATCTGGATGACGATCCTGGGTGGCCCCGACGACCTTGGGAGTGGTCAGCTGTCATTATAAGTCGACTTATAAATCATGATACAATATTTTTCTCTTTTAATAAATTAGCCGTATAAATCAGCACAAATGGCTTTACGAGCAGCCGAACATAGCCCTTTTGTCGACGCCGCATTGTCCAGCGACCACGCCATCTTCCATGTGAACGTCTGATGAGAACCAAAACGTTGATGGATCGGTACTGCATATGAGGGGAGGTGCAATCGGGGTGAGCGCTGATAATAATAACTAATCCTACTATATATAGTTTATAATTAATAAATAAATAGAAGAGGCAAGTAGGAAACGGAAGTAGCAAATTAAATGGAGTCACGTTGTACCTGCGCTTGCGGATTAAAAGCTGGGGGACCCACGCGGGCATGGGCGACGTTCACGTACCGGACTCGTGATAGCTTGCGGACTAAGCTGGGGGACCCACGCGGGAGCCGGATTGATTAAGCTGGGCAGAGGCAAAGTGATTAACTTCATCCGACGATAATGTTAGTAATTTTTTTTTTGGTGTAGATAGATTACCTCCTACTAGGTAATACATGTACCGTTGCGTTTGCCCTTTTTGGAAGTGCAGCGGAGTCCGGTTCCATGTTTCCGTGGTGCTTGGGGAGAGTGTTTTCGTTCTGAACTTGTGATCACTACATCTTCATCTGAAGCAAGCGTGTGCCTCGCCTGGAGCGTGCTGAACCAAATGTACAATGAACCAAATGCGTTTTTTTACAAATAAAGGCTGAAATTTTTATCTCTATGAAGCATTACAAATAAAGGCTGGAGCTATCCTATGAAGCAGACTGCGCTAGAGCACGGCAGAATAGCAGCAACGACCACAACGACCGATGGCGGATGAGATGGACAAAGAGGGCTAAATAATGAAGATTTAGGCTAGAGCTAGAGATTAATTCTGATTTAAAGCTAAGGCTCACTGTGGCGCTGTAGACCGGCAGCCCCTTTTGATCCGCCCCTGGCAACGACAGCCATAAGCCCCCAGCAGGTTAGACACCTGTCTAGTCATCTACTCTTGCTTATCTTCGCTGTTGTACTCTTCTTTATTTTGTTTTGTCTCGCCTCATTCTGTGGCTACCACCGTGACAGGAAGAAGAGAAGATAGATGCACAAAGGCTCATAGCCGTATCTGGCGGTTGAGTGCGTCATTAGACGAACCAGACTTGCCAGATTTCTGTCAGAGGAATGAAAAGATTTCTGTCAGAGGAATGAAACACCATCAGAGGAACGAAACAGCGCGGACCCTCCCATCTGGCTAGCCCGGTTCATGGTTAGGGCCTGTCTGCATCGATTAGCACTAAAAATTAGCTAGCTAATAGTTAATAGCTGCTAATTTTTAGCAAAGAGCTGTTTGGATCCACTTACTAATAGGTGGTTATAAAATGAGTTAAAGGTGCATACGAACTATTAGCATCTATTAATGATTTTAAACTTGCTAATGGAACTAATAGTTAGTAGCCCTCTAGCTAAAAATTAGCATGTTTATTTGGATCCATTAGTATTGATTTTAACGGCTAATTTTTAGTATTAATGGATCCAAACATGTCCTTGCAAAAAAAAAAAAAGTTAACCAACCAGATAGATAGTGCTGTTCACGTACTCGCATAGTGCTACAAATCTGGCCATCTCTATGGTCTTCGGTGCAGCAAACGAAAAGGGTCGCATACTCGCACGGTGCTGTTCAGTGTTCACTGCTCTTGGGTCGTTGAGGGCGGAACTTGAGAAGAACCTCCCCAACGATGGAAAGAACCTATATTGGCCTAGTTGGCCCACGCCCACAGCGATGGGTCTTGCTCACGATGGGCTAGAATACAGATGGGCCGAAGGGCTGTTCTCTCATGGCCTAATAGGGCTGTGCAGTCCGCGACTCCAACCAGACGGACCGCGGCCGCGCGCTTCGCTTGGCCCATGTTATCAAAAGAAAACCCGTTCAGGCCCATAACGCGAGCAATATAACCCCGTTTACTCCGGCTCCCCACGACCCCACCCACGTCGCCCTGCAACGACTCCTAGTGCATCTCTTCTTCTTGTTTCTTCGTAGGTTTCCTTGTTTGATTTGATTGACACAAGGAGCGCGCCCTGGGTTTCATTTATTTATTGGATTGGAATTCAATTACTTTGTACAACTTCATATATGCTCTGTTTGATTTGTTTGGCGGGGGTCATGGAACTATTACTGAATCCAAACTGTCGGCTGCCTGTGTTGAATCAATTTCTTGTCTGGGTTATATTTGGGTGGCCGTGTTAGTTTCTGTTGCCCAATCGCATATTTTAGTTTCTGGCTCACGACGTTGGATGGGGACCTTGCCCCAGACTTTGTATCTGGTGTTCTCTGAAGATATATCCGGCACTATGGTTCCTAAAAATCATGTCTCATGAGCTCGTGTGAGCTTTAAGTTATTATTACTTAATAAATTTTAAATATATAAATAATGGATTGTGGTGTCTTCCCGTAAGAACTGCCTCCTTAGCATTTTCTTATCTGTTGTAGAACTGCTAAGCAAGTTAGAGAACCTTTTGCCCTTTTCTTTTTGCAGTTCATTTCTTATGAAACTTACCTTCTATTAATAAGGAAATTTAAGAATGAACCGATAATGGTGATCATTTTGTTTGTGCGGAATTCAAAGTGAAACAGAAAATTAGGCAAATGGTGCCAGTGTCCCACTTCAGAGAATCGACACTGTCAGCTGTTTTGATGTGTTAGTAGAAATTTTTTAACGGTGCTAATTAGATTTAGAAGGGGATGCATCAAAGGTCTTTAAGGAAAAGGTCATTGAAGATGGTCCTTGTAATGATGAAGGCGATGCAAACAACATGTGGGAGAAGATGGCAACATGCGTTCGGAAGGTTGCTTTAGAGATGCTTGGAGTGACCAAAGGGAGCGGATGCAACTCGAAAGACACTTGGTGGTGGAATGAAGATGTGCAAAAGGCTATTAAGAAAAAGAAGGAGTGCTATAAGCACTTGTATCATGACAGGTGTGCAAACAACATAGAGAAGTATAAGGTGGCAAAGAAGACTGCAAAACGAGCGGTGAGCGAGGCAAATGGGCGGACCTATGAGGACCTTTACCGATGTTTGAGTACGAAGGAAGGAGAGAAGGACATTTATATGATGGCTAGGGCTCGCGATAGAAAGACAAAGCAGTTCAACCAAGTCAAGTGCATAAAGGATGAGATGGAGCAGCTCTTGGTGAAGGAGGATGAGATCAGACATATATGGCAAGAGTATTTTGATAAATTATTTAATGGTGAGAACGAGAACACCACCGTTCAGCTGGACGACTCGTTTGATGATACTAACATGCGATTTGTGCGGAGGATTCAAGAATAAGAGGTCAGAGAAGCCTTGAAAAGGATAAAAGGGGGCAAAGCGATGGGCCCTGATGGTATCCCAATCAAGCTGTGGAGATGTCTCGGGGATATAGCTATAGTACGGCTAACCAAGATGTTCAACAATATCTTTCGATCGAACAAGATGCCTAAGGAGTGGGAAAAAAGCATATTGATACCAATCTATAAAACACAAGGGAGGTATCCAAAGTTATACTAATTATCAGGGAATTAAATTGATGAGCCACACTATGAAGTTATGGGAGAGAGTCATCGAGCAGCGCCTGCGAGGAACGACGCAGATATCAACAAACTAATTTGGTTTCATGCCCAGAAAGTCAACCATAGAAGCAATCTTCTTAATAAGACAGGTTATGGAGCGGTTTAGGGAGCAGAAGAATGACCTCCATTTGATTTTTATTGACTTGGAGAAGGCTTATGACAAGATACCAAGAAATGTTATGTGGTGGTCTTTGGATAACCATAAAGTCCCATCAAAGTACATGACCCTCATCATGGATCTGTACAACAATGTTGTGACTAGTATTCGAACAAACGATGGACTTCATCAAGGGTTAGCCTTAAGCCCGTATTTCTTTGCCTTGGTAATGGATAATGTTACCAGAAACATACAAGGGGATATCCCTTGGTGTATGTTGTTCGCTGATGATGTAGTGTTAGTGGACGAAAGCCAGACGGGAGTAAATAGGAAACTAGAGTTATGGCGGCAGACCCTTGAGTTTAAAGGTTTTAGATTGAGCAGAACTAAAACCGAATACATGAGATGCGACTTTGGCGGAGTTGTACAGGAGGAGGGAGATGTGAGTTTGAAAGGTCAACTAGTGTATAAGAAGGATACCTTTCGGTATCTGGGATCGATGCTACAGAGGGATGGAGATATTGATGCGGACGTTAGCCATAGAATCAAAGCACGATGGATCAAGTAGCGACAAGCTTCTGGTATTATCTGTGATAAGATAGTACCACAAAAGCTAAAAGGCAAGTTCTATAGAACGGCGATTAGACCGGCTATGATGTATGGATATGGAGCAGAATGTTGGCCTACAAAGATTCGACATGTTCAACAACTGAATGTTGCAGAAATGCGTATGTTGCGATGGATTTGCGGTCACACAAGAATGGACCGAGTTTGGAACGATGATATATGTGATTGCCTAGAGGTAGCACAAATTGAAGAAAAGCTTGTCCAACATCGGTTGAGGTGGTTTGGCCATGTCCAAAGGACACCTCCGGAGGCATCAGTGCATTGTGGAGTCCTAAGCCAAGCTAATAATATGAGGAGAGGTAGAGAAAGACCGAAATTAAAATGAGGGGAGGCAATAAAATGATATTTGAAAGCTTGGGATATACCTAGAGATCTATATTTGAATAGGAGTGCTTGGAAAGTAGCTATTGAAGTGCCTGAACCGTGACTTGGGGCTCTTGGTGGGTTTCAATTCTAGCCTACCCCAACTTGCTTGGGATTGAATGGTTGTGTTGTTATTGTTGTTGTTGCTGCTGCTACTAATTAGATGTAGATGTAAATCACATGGCATGGCACTGCTTATAATGCATAGAATTGCTTCGTTGTAAACACTGAACACGGCATAAAAGATGTTAGAACCAAACTCTGGTCTTCACCTGAGAAACTTAAGAAACCTAATTATTTGGCTGAGAAGCTGCAGCTTACATGCATGGTAACTGTACCACTGATTGGTAGTTTGGCTATTCCGTCCACTTCATTTTATAAAGGCTCGTGTGCATTAAGCTCACGCTCGTGCGCATTAAGCCAAATTTTGTAATCTTCAACCAACAACTAGCCTCAAAAGATGAACATTTTGTTAGTATGGAAATGATATCATTGGATTCACGTCTGAAAGTATTTTCTTATGGTTATAATTTTGTTTCTGGATCACTGCATTGTAGGAAAAAATAAGAGTCAATATCTGGTTTTGGGACTACCAGCTATAGATTCTACCTTAGTTACCTGCTTTATTTGTGAGACAGTTGGACAAAAGAGTTCTTTCCTCTTTGTCCAATGGGGGTTTCCCTTCTGCTGTTGTTTCTTGATGAACGTAGTTAAGTCAGTGCACATGAAGATCTAACAAAATTTGTTTGTATGGTTTGTACTGTTCCAGCATGCGTAATTCTGTTTTCCATTTCATTTTGCATGTAATTTCTAATTAATCCATTTATTCATTTATGTGCTATCCTGGTTCTGCAATAACGCTTATTTGTACTGTTTTGAGTCCCATAATTGTCATTTATTGTATCCTGTGAGAAGTGGCTTCCTTGATAAATTCAAGGAAAATATTAAATACCACACTGTTAGGTCTGCGATATAAGAACATGTAAGCTTTTAAGATCTTTGTAATGTGTATGTGTATTTGTTAGGAATGTACAGTGTTCTTCAGGGAACAATACAAAGCTTATTTGTACTGCTTTGAGTCCAATACGTTATTTATTGTATTCTGTGAAAAGTGGCTTCCTTGATGAATTCAAGGGAAAAATTAAATACCACATTGTTAGGTCTGCGATATAAGAATATGTAGGCTTGTTAGGTCTTTGTAATGTGTATTTGTTAGGAACGTACAGTGTTCTTCAAGGAACGATATGGTATTTTGGTAGTTGCGACAAACATACCTTTGAAAATTTTATGTGCCTAAAATGTAATACTTTCAGGTGTTGAAGTTGCTTAGTTACTAAACATCAATTTGCCTTGTAAGCACCACCTCGTAGTGTTATATTGGACGGATGGTCAAACTACAATCTTTAACTATTATTCCAAGTTGGATCTTTTATTTTGTTGCTGTATTTAAATGAAACTTTTTGCTTAAACTTTATAAAGATTCTTCATTAGCTGTGTTTAAATATGACCCATCAGTTTACATTCTTCTCTTGATTGATGATTATCCCTATTAAAATATTCAGAGTTTATATTTTCCTTGTGGATTGAAATAGAAACGTAAAATGCGATGTTATATTTTTCTTGTGGATTGAAATTGAAACGTAACATGTGATGTTATATTTTTCCTGTGGACTGAAATTGAAACGTAAAATGCGATGTTGTAATTTTTTGACTGATTTGTTATGTCTGTCCCCATGGATTATGATTTCTTTTTTCTCGAATACGCAAAAGACTTGCGTATCATTGTAATTAAGAAGAAGAGTTTAACCGTACAAATAACACGCTTCTGATGAGCGCTCTAGGTCTTACAACTGTGACTGGACCATCCTAGTATACTGCTTCAAACTTCGATATTACATAAATGGTATACAACCGAACTAAGAGTAGCGCAGCAACCTACGAAGCCGGGCGTCTCCGCTCTTGGCTACGCGGCCCTACTCCGCCGTCCGAGAAGAGCGCTCTTCTACCAGCCCTGTTGTTGGTTGCTGGGAACAGCTCGTCCAGAGCTTCCACGTGGCTCGGCGTCAAGTTCCCTGCGAAATGGACGCGGATGAAACTGGAGCTGCCGGCGGCACGATGCCCATCCTCTGCATGAGGAGTACCTCACCCCACTTGGCGGTCGGTATGTGCGCCAGCGGCTAAGTGGCAATCCGTCTGCTCCTGAGCGGCAGGGAATGCCTTGTGGTTGCCTCCTTCTGCCTTGGTGGACTGACGATTAATGGCGACTACCGCTTAAGCTGCACTTCCTCGGTGAACCGTGCGAGACGTCGAGCAGCCTCCCGTGGTGTGGGCGTCGCGTTGCCAGGGGTGGGCTCATCTGCGACGTAGGGTTGTCCCACCCGTGGTGGCGTGAGTTGTGGGAGCCCCTGCACTTACGACAACAGAGGCGAGTCCGTCGTCACCTGAGCAGCCGTCGCCAAAGAACGGGTGTCCACCAACGGTGCTTCAACCTCCTGAGGGGCTGCCGCCTGGGTAGGTAGACACCCACACGCTGGTGATCCCGCTGGCTGGCTCAAGGCGAGCGAGGCGGCGAGCTCCTCCAGCATCGGGTTGACCGAGACGACCCATGTGGGAGTTCCCGCGCTTGCGCACATCGCCAACGCTAGCAGATCAGGCTTAGGAGGGCAGAGTGTAGTAGCAGAAGCAGCGACGTTGTCGTTGTAGTTGGCAAGCGTGCCCATGGTGATGTCCCTCGCCGGCTTACTCCGGCGCCGCCGCTGGTGTCATCGTCGGCCGGTCCTGCCGACACCCCCCACGGCCCCCTGCGCGGCCCCGTCCGAGGGTGGACCGTTGCGTGGCGCGTGCTGGGAGGCCGGCGTGACATCACGAGGAGAGTGGCGTGGCTTGCCACCCTTCGTCGACAACGTCGCAGAGCTAGACCACTTGCAGTCCCTAGCGAGGTGACCGAAGCCGTGACAGCACAGGCAACGCCTTGGCAGCCGACAAGTCGCTACTCGGTGTGAGTAGGAGAGACAGTTAAAGCACCTGTCTCGAAGCTCTGTGGGCATCCTCCGAGCCTGCGGGAGCTGGTTTTAATGCTCAAATTTATCTTGTTTCTTATATTTCTTGACTGTTAAACTAAAGTGAAACTTGTATTGCATGAATACTTGAGAGCAAAATAAGGCAATGCATATGCTTTTGTTGCCTTAAAATATTGATATTTCTTCTCCTTGCCAGATCTTCCGCTTTTGCCGGTCAAAGTGCCATAAAAATTTTAAGATGAAGAGGAATCCTCGTAAGGTTAAGTGGACAAAAGCATACAGGCAATTGCATGTCAAGGACATGACCCAGGTTAGTAACCACTTTGTTGTTTCTGATATCGTGTAATAACGAAGGTCGGTCATGTTTCTTCCTATTCATTCAAACCATGACTGAATATAATTTGAAATTTACCAGGATGCAACTTTTGAGTTTGAGAGGAAGAGGAACAGGCCTGAGCGCTATGACCGCAATTTGACGGAGCAAACTCTGAAGGCTATCCCACTTATTATAAAGACTAGGCATGACCGTCTGGAAAAGCACATTTCAAACAGGTCCGTTCTTTTACTCCAATTTTGTTGTCTGTTCGATTTTGCAAGGATTTTCCTGTCTTCTAACATGGAATACATGTTTTGACAGACATAAACCTGGTAAACGCAAGGAGATCCAAAAAGATTCTAAGGAGGTGGCACAGGACATCGGTATGCTTCCGAAGAAGCTTATTAGCAACGAGCTCGCAGCTGAGAAAACAAAGATCAAGGTCAAAGTTGTTCAGCAGCAGACAGAAGATTACGCTATGGAAGAGTAGCGCGTGGCATTGTGTCGTTTGTTTTCATGTCTGACTGATGCAGATCTTTTTTATTTACCTATTATATATGTAGTTGATGAAAGATGTTTATATATATAGTGGATTCATGGACTGATTATCAGCAAGTTTTCCGTGCGGTTGCTGGTACTTGCACTGGAGTTGGTATGTGACATAATTCTGATAGTACGTACTAAAGGTGTTTGTTCTGGAATGTAAGGCCCCGTTCGCGTGTCCTTAAACTTGGCTTGATCCGTTTCTTTTTTTCATCCGGAACAGTGTTTTTCTCTTACAAATTCCTCCAGCATTCCTCTAAACCATCCAAATTCCTCCAAACGAACAGGTCCTAAGTCTGCTTATGGTATTGTCTTGTCAGGCAAATCTCAACCCTGAAACCACTCTAGTTTTCGTAGTTACACCAGGCATCCTGCCTACTGAAGCTGTACCGTCCTTCCTCGACAAGCATCGCACAGAAGCATGAGTTGAATTGCCACACGCTGCTTTGATTGAACAATTGGAGGAGATGGTGGTCTCGCAATGCCTTACAGTAGGAGTAGCAACCAGCTACATACAGGCCATATGACGGTAGCAGCTGTAGCTAACAGGACCTTACAAATGTGATGACCTCTACAGCTATATGTGTCACCAAACAAATGTTTTTTTTTTTTTGAGTGGATGTCACCAAACAAATGTGGTAACCGTACAAATGTGATGTAACGAAACTGTATAATCGACACAAGCCCACAACGATGGGCCTTGCTCACGATGGGCCGTATGAAGACGCCGACAGACAGTTCTCTCATGGGCTGTGCCGTCCGCCCGCGACTGCCACTTGACGGGCCGGCCAGCTGGTGGACCGCGCTCCGCTCTCGCTCACATCGCCGGCTCGACGAGAGCTGTCGTCGGCCGGCGGGAGGCTTTGCCCTTCGGCAAGCCGGCGGCGGTGGCGCCTGGCGGAGCCTCTCCATATATTTTTTTTCGAGAACGTGCTTAGCACGTGAGCCTCTCCATAAACGTCCGACCCCGCACCCAGTCGCCGCCGCCTTCCCGTACAGCCGCGGCCTCGCCCACACGCACCTCCGTTTCCTCTGCTGTCTGCTCCCCTACCGCGCGAGCTGTGCCCCTGCCTCTCCATCCTCTGCCCCCTCAAGTGAGCACGAGTGTGATGCTAAGCCCTTACTCGAATAATCACCTTATATTTGCCTTTTGTAGTTGTACCGAGCTCGCTGTAAACTGTACGGGCACGGAATGGATAGCCTGAAGTTAGGTCCTGGCGATTGCATATCTACAGTCTGCTGGATTCTGGTTCTATGATAAGGTTTGCTGCTTAATCTGTCTGTTCAACCACAATTCAAAATGCTTTGTGTTTGTGTTCTTTCGGTCATGCAATCTTTGTAGCTGTTTTGCCTTTCTATTCTACTCGTTTTTCTTTTGGTAGAATAAGATACTGCATAGTACCGAATAAACTGCAGTTGTCCATTGAGGTTCCAATTTCCATGTAGCACCCAGCCTTTGTAGGGGGGTGAGGAATGGAATGCTGTACAATGTAGGCTACCATTGTAGCATAGATTTGATTAAACCACTCATTTCTTGCATATGTATCTATGATAATCCAGTATGTTCAAATCTTGGATCTGGAGAAAGGTTGCTCTAATGAATGTGTAAGAAAATCTTGGAATACATGTACATGTGACCAAGTTAATTCAACGCCCAAATAGAGTTTCAATTTAGACTATAGATGCAGTTAATTCTGACAGATTGCAGCACATGAGTGATGATTTTGATGTGCACACACACAAACGTATGGCAAGTACATAAAACAATTTTTATGCATCGCAAAATTTAAACCATCAAAAGAAATTGGGGCGACGTTGCATGTAGTTATCTTGCAAAGTCTACCTCTGTACGGCGTGGGCAATGCGTAGAGCGCAGGGGAGAATGCAAGAGCAGTTGAGACTGGGAAGAAGAACGCAGGGGATATCTGGGAACCGGAGGCCGGTTGTGGGCGATGGCGGCGGCGTCGGAAGGCTCCGTCGCCACCGTCGAGAGAAAACCCACACCCTTCCCAGGGAAGGTTTATTTCTCTTGATGCCTATTACAAACTAACTGAGTGCCTTTTATACGACAGGTGCACTTAAATAACCAATCTCCTATTATCTCTCCTAACTGTAGATCCTATTTTCCTTCCCACAACCTCCAGCTGTGCAGCTACTTGCCTGCCTGGACTTAGCCACGATTTGGGCTCCTCTGGTGGCACGGTCGCTGGCGGTATTGCCAGCCCACAAAGGAGTCCACAACAACCACTAGCGGAACCAGGGGGGCTAGTAGGGTCCAAGGTCCCCCCTATGGTCTGATTTTTTTTTAAATACTCCTGCTTCAGCCATGGTTGTAGTAGTTATTTCAAAGTGAAGGAGTTCTTGAAGTTATTGTGTCCATGCCTTACCTTCATCTTGGCTGCCCCTTAGTTTTTTTTCTCTGGTTCCGCCCATGACAACAACCTCCAAAACCAGTTTGGTTGTCTCCAAACTCAGGTCTTCCGTCTCATCTGAAGGGAGGAGATATGCTGATGGCCCTCCTTAAGAATGTCGAGCCTTCTCAACATTCGTAGTCGCTCTGCAATTTCCTTCATCGTTGGCCTCTCATCTCCTTTTGGGCTCAGGCAGTGCATGGCAAGTTCAGCTAGTTTCTGAAGTACTATCATTACTTCATTCTGTACTATTTCACTGTCCAAAATATCACGGAGCTTGTTCTGGTGGAACATCTGTATGAAAGTATGAGATAGTGCTCTCTTTTCATTAGAGGTATCAATGTATACAGCCTTCTTTCTTGTCATTAACTCTAAAAGAACAACCCGAAGCTGTATACATCACTTTTGTCACTCAGACGCTGACTGACAAAACTCTCAGGGTCAATATAACCAAGAGTTCCTTGGATAAGCATAACGAAATCATTTTTGCCCAAGGGCTTCAGTGCGGATGCTCCAAAGTCTGACATTTTTGCATTGTATTCTTCATCCAAGAGTATATTGAGGGATTTGACATCTCCATGCAGAATTGTGCGAGAAGTTGCTGAATGAATGTAGTCAAGAGCTTCTGCTGACTGTGTAGCAATCTTCAATCTAAGATCCAATGGGATTGGTGATCTGCTTTCATTGACATGAAGGAACTCAAAGAGGGTACCATTGAAATGTACTCATACACCAACATCGGCACATCTACCTCCAAGCAGCATCCTTGTAACCTTACAATGTTCCTGTGGTTAATTTGTGATAAGATTATTATCTCATTCACAAATTCTTCTCTGCTGTCATCATCATCCTTTAGTTTAGACTTCTTTATGGCAACTTCTTTGTTATCATCTAAAGTTCCTCTGTAGACCATTCCATGACCACCACATCCAAGAATATTATCTTCACTGAAGTTGTCTGTGGCTTTCTTGATGTCGTTCTCTGAGAGTATGAGAACGGTGTCAACTTGCCTTGATCTCATCTCATCATATAATCTCAGACCCCCATTTCGTTTGAAATATTCATCCTTCTCCTTCCTATGCTTCCTTTGTTGTAATTTAATAACCAATAAGCATGTCAAAGATATCACTAGAACCGCAGAAACACTGAGACCTGCACAATGGTTACTCTGTATGTGAGTGCCTCAAAACCTAGAAAAAAAAACCTTAGATAGATTTAAAATCTGCTCTCAATTATGATCCTTACCTATAACTGCCTGTTCAGCTTTGATAAGCACAGGTCGGCATCCTGAATTTGTACCATCTGATCTTGTTCCTATCCTGCACTTGCATATATAGCCTCCTGGTGTATTGTGACAGCGTCCATTTTCACATGGATATAGTTTTTTGTACCTAGCGTCCTGCTTACGCAGCTTGCACTCATCTATATCTGAACGAAGTTAGAATTTGAAAACATATTAATATGGATTTAGGAAAAATGCAAAGTACATCAGTGTATGAAGTTTCCTTAAGATATGTTGGACAAGTAACAAATAAGTTTTGATATCTTGAACTAGTAAATTTTTGGGCTGTGATTGGCTCTAATCATGTGTTGGCTAGACTTTTTTCTTGCAGTTGTTGACCTTGATTTCTAAATTCTAGTTTACACAGCAAGAAAATACTTACCCTTGCAACCTTTGGGAAGATAAGGATTGCCCTCATAACCTATAGAGCAGTTGCACAAGTACCCTGTAGCATTCCTTGCATTCACACAGTAGCTGTTTGAACTGACACAAGCATAGTCTTCTGGTGCTTTTGCCCCATCCTTGGGACAGGAACTGTTTCTAATGGCCCAGTCCATGACGACAGGGACACCTCTAGGAGCTCTGTCATAGATGAACCCAAGGTGACCGATGAGGTCCTGGCTCCTGAAGCTGTACCACCCAGCCTCGGCAAGCATCGCATAGGAGCATGGGTTGAAGTCCCACACTGCTCTCGTTCATTGTGATCATTGGTTCGAAGTCTGTGAGGTTGGAGGAGATGGCAGTTTCGCAGCATCCTGTCCCTGTGCACGGCACCCCGTCAGATGTGCTGTTGATGCCTTCGCAGTAGGAGTAGCAGCCAGCCACATGCAGATCATCATCAGAGTTTTTGTTCGTGAAACCACCGATGAGCCAGAGGGTGTTGCAGCCAATGACCGTGAAATGGTTGCGGGTGGAGGCCATGAATGGCGTGCTATCCAGGTTGAACCCAGCGGTTTCGTTGTATGATCTGGTGCTTGAATTGAAGCAGATGTAGCTGACATCGCTATAAACACGGGCCTCACCATGCTCCAAGGAGATGTCAATGACCTCTACATCTCTGGGAGAGTCACCAAACATAGGTAACATAGGTCTTGGTGGTTGGAAGCTGTCGTTGCATGTCAGAGCAAAGTAGGAGTTGAGGTTGGTTGCAGCACAGCTTGCGCCGATGCCGAAGGGGTAGGGAATGGATACATTGCCACACTTATTGGGGCACCCTGGCAATGATATGCCAGGCTCGGAAGGGTGGCTGACACCATTGTCACCAGGAAGCTGATGAACAGCAGGATGAGTAATGCTTCTTGCATGGCTAGGATGTATGGTGGCCAGCCGCTTGCTACTCCAGTGTCTTCCTAGCTAGCCTTCCTAGATATAACCCAGTGTTCTCGCTCTCATGTTTCATTTCTATGATGATGATGCAGTTATATACGAGTGGCATGGCTAGGGACGATTTCACCTTGCTGGTTGGCGGCAGCAGCGGACAAGCGCTGGTCTGGCCGAGGAAGCTGCAGCTGTTCGTCGAGGTCGGCCCGAATCGTAGTGCACAACCTAACCGATGGATGGTAAAATACAAAGAGGAAGTGCCAAGGGAGAGGACGGAGCGGGCGAGGCAAGAGGCCGGCCGGTGCAATCGGCCAATCGCTGACAGCACGCCGACGCAGCGCAAGCTAGCCCACGAAGAAGCCAAGTCAGCGGCGGACACGCACGCAACTCTGGAGGCAATCACAGGCACGGTCTTGCATATAGTTGTCCATGCAGTCCGAGGCACGACCGCACGGCACGAAGCATGTTTTTTTAGCCCGACACGAGCACCGCACGGCCCGGTGACATGCGGGCCCGGGCTGGCCTGGTCCGAGGCAGCAGGCCGTGCCTGGGCGGCTGCTCAGGCCTGTGGGCTGGCACGGCACGGCCCGCCTGAGTCAGCCGGCCCGGCCACCCTCCTCCCCCTCCTCACTCCACTCCTCCCTCCCGGCCTCCTGGCCCCCCAGCTGACCCAGTAGCGGCTGCTGCCTAGCGCCTGTCCGTCCCGCCTCCCCCTCCCTCATATAAACTCACGCCCATGACGCATGGCGGCTCACACCAAAACCCTAGCTCATTTCACTGCTCGCTGCTTTGTCGCCTCGCCCATGCATCTCTCTCTCTAAACCCGTCCTCCTCGACTCGGTGAGGTGACCTCGACGATCTCTGGCTGCCCGCGTGAGCAGCTCCCTACTCCTACAGATCCCTCCTGCTCTCCCCTCTCCGCGACTCCTTTCCTTTCCTTCTCCCTATCCCTATCTCCACTCTAGATCTCGGTGACTATGTGAGTTCGTGTCCCGTCTGCCCCTCCTCCGCCGCTCGCCGTCCTTCTAACCGGTGTGTTGTCTTCTCTAGGTGGCCCTCGTCTTCTCTGGCACCGGGCTCCGGTTGCGCAGGTACATCCCTAACCCTAACCCCGTCTCTGCCGTCGGCCAAGCAGCTCCCTACTACTAAGTCCTCACCGATCCTCCCGCTCCCTCTCCGCCTCTCCCTTCTTCCTATCCCTATCTCCCCTCTAGATCTGGGTGATTATGTGAGTTTGTGTCCCCGTGTGCCCCTCCTTCGCCGCTCGCCATCCTTCTAACCTTACTGTCGTCTTCTCTGGGTGGCCCTCGTCTTCTTCGGCACCGGGCTTTGGTTGCGCAGGTACATCCCTAACCCAAACCCTAACCCTAACCCTAACCCTCCTCTTCTTCCATTGATGAATGGTTTGTGTCTTTGTGATCTATTCTGATGTACTGTTTTCCTCCTCCATGTCTTTTACGCAGTCGGTAGTCGATGCGTCATCTTCTAGCTATGGCTTAGAGCGAGCAAAGCGAGCACCCGCACTGCCGTCGAGGGTCGAGAGGTGGAGATGGCGGCCATGGCCGACAAGGATGGCCTCCTACCGGTTGGCCTGGCCCTAGAGGGCGAGAACGACGACGACACTCGAGCCGACGCTGCAGTCACTCTTTCTGATAAAATACTTGTTCTGGTGATAAAATACTTGAATTCCTAGAAGTTTTTTATGACTCCACAGTCACTCTTTCTGGTGTTTACTATCCAACTAGTCCACTTATTCTGCACCATCTGCTAGATATTATAACTCATTTGCATGAAAGTTCAAAGAATCAGAATCTATTTTCTATTGTCTATCCTATGAAGCTTAAATACCTAAAATACTGGAAGGACATACCTCTGTTGTATTCATCTGCATCTGGTGGTTCTTGAGTTGAGATTGAGACAGTGAGAGTGTGAGACTTGAGTGGTGAGCTGAGAGCCTGAGACTTGATTATGATATGTATCTGTGATGTATCATGTAAACCTTTGAACATGTTTAAGACTTATAAGAGCTGTGCTGCACTCTTTTTTTCTTTCTGGGGTTTCTCACAAGAGTGAGTTTTACCCGAAAAGGTTTTAATGAATGACATTGCACACACAATTTCGATTATCATTTTAATTTCCTCTTGTTCTCTGTGTGTATGGTTTTGGTTTTGGTTTGAAGCTTTTACGGGAAAAAAATACTTCAAATTTGAATATTTCTTGATGAGATGAATTTTTTGATGTGTTTTGAACCCTACGGGCCTCGGGCTGACATGGCCTGGTGATTTGGTCGTGCCTAGCAGGCCGGCACGGCACGGATTTAGTCCCACAGGCCCGTGCTTGGGCTGATGGCAAGGCACGAGGCCCCAGCTGCACGCACGCAGGGAGGCACGGCGTGCCGTGCCGGCCCGATGGCCAAGTATAGTCTTGCATTGGTGGGTGTCCAGAACGGCAACCGGAACACTGGCAACAGGGAACACACCGTGTCCACGCGTGCCGAACGCAACGGGTTGCCCGTACAGCAACAGCAGTCTTAAACGCCTGGGAAAGCACCGATTCTATGAGTGATATGGAATTGTAGTATATGCTATAGACTATCATATAGTATAAGGTTAAGTGCTGTTAATTTCCTCGATTGCACTGGTGATTAACTAGTGTACTAGTACATATGAAAGGCACCTACAAAGTTGGAGCAACAGGTTGGCTCAATTTAAAACTAAGTCAGTACTGAGCAGACGCTGAAGGAGTGTCCGTCGAGCCCACAGACCATCCGTCAGCATGACACAGGGCAGAAACAATTGTAACAGAGAGTACTCAGACGCTATCGGAACCTTCCGCTAGGACGCCGGAACCTTCCGACAGTGTACAGTTTTTGACACACAGCATTCACAAGCTATAGACTGACCAACGGAACGACCGCGAAGTTCACGGACCATCCATCATTCTAACTAACAGTATGAAGCAGACAATAAGGGGAATTTTCTAAGTCCCTCAAGAGTGGCGGAAGCATCCGACGGAACTACGGACCATCCGATAAGATTTCGACGGAGCAATGACCCCACAGTAACCTACCAATGCTCAATCGACAAAATCCGAAGATTCAACCAACGTCAATGCTTACAAATTTGCATAGAAGTACTCTTAATCATGCTCTATAAGATTCCCAAGAAGGATTTGAAAGAACCCTAGCCATTGTATAGATCGGGCAAACTCTAGCTTTTAAATCATGGTGAAAAAAGGTAAACGCAAAAGGGAAAGGAACGTACTCGGCACCCCGCATCTTGAAAAAGCACGTGGGTGGGCGCGTGGACGAAGGAATCGACGAAGAAGCGTCCAAGAGTTGTCGTCGTGGAGTGGGCGGTGGCGTGGGTGCGTGTGTGGGGGGGACCGGTGGATGGAGAAAAGAAAAAGACATGTCCAGGGGGCTGTCGGCTTATATATAGCCTGATTCTATCGGATAGTCCGTGGGAATGACGGAGCATCCGCCAAGTTAATAAGCCCGACAGTTGGAGTTAGATTTAGTGGTACACCGGAGAGTCTGTGATGGCAATCGGATCATCCGTCGAGACTAAGCAAAGCAGTAAAAACCCTTCAAGGAAAATTCGAGCAACCCCTTGACAAGCTCGGGACGAGCTTGAATTCAAGCGGGGAGAGTTATAACGACCGAGTTACGTTACACCATAGACTTTCATTTTGGTCACCCAAGTTCTTGTCAAATGGAATTCCCTAACAATCTCAAGCAACCCGAACGAAGAAGGAAAGCATCGTTGTCACCGCAAACTAATCGACAATGTCTCAAGTTAACTCTTTGGTCAACCAAAGTCAATTGACCAGACCACATAAAGAGAATATCACACCAAGGAATCCACTCGCGATGTTTTATCTACTAAGGAGGACGAGTAGGTCACCGCAAGCTTCAAATGGATTCAAGAGTCACGAGATCAGGTTCCTGAGCTGGGGTAAGCAAATTCAGAAACTATCGGACGATCCGTTACGTGTATTGGACCATCCGATAAACACATCAGAGACAGCAGATTGAGTGGGAAGTGAGTTGTCATTCACTATGGGACATGGCCCACATGTCGGCACGAGTGGGAGATATTTCCCAACACCGGATCCTCAGCTCCACTCATCCTCTCCTCATTTTCTCTCACACACTCTCTCTCTCTAGAAGGAAGAATGAGGGAAGGAAAGGATGAACTAGAGTGAGAAAGAAGAAGAAGAAGATGGAGAAGAGAATCAAGGTGCTAGAAGGCAGCAAGATCAACCTTAGGTCAAGCACTTGAGCTTCAACAACCTCTCATCCCATGGTTAGCTCAAGAGCTCCCTCTTCTCATTATCTTGAGATCAATCAGCCAACCCTAATTCAAATATTCTCTCTTGCATGGATGGATCATGAGGATGGCTTGGTGGAAAATACTCCAAGGTTAAGGATCAAGTATACTACATCTCAATCCTCTCAAGATTTGGTTGAATTTCCCCCTCATTTGGACTATTGGATGCTTTGCAAGAAAAATGAGATCCCTCTCTTTAGCTTGGAAGCAAGGATGGCATGTGTTGGATTCTTAATCCTGGTGACAAGGAACTCACCAAGAAACCAAGCTAAGTTGTCATGCTCAATCTCTCTTTATCTCTAGGATTTCTCTTAACTAAGGAGTCACTAGTTACACTAATTAACCCAAGCTAAGCCTTGCTACCTTGAGTCTAGCAAGTCACCTAAGTTACCATAGAAATACCGTGCGCATGCATGAAGGCCATTACCCAAGATATAGGCGTGAATCCCCAAGCTTTCACCCGAGAACCCAAGAGCATATGTTATGTTGCCCGATCGACGGAGTGTCCGTCAGTAGGACGGAGTGTCCGCTAAACCTGAAGTCTAGTCGCCAATAGTCTAGGTCTCTTGTTGAGTGAGAATAGCGGAGCGTCCGTCGCCTCGGCGGAGCATCCGATGAATTATACCGAACCATAACCTGAGAACCCGAGAGTACCCAGTTCCTACCGAAGCCTCCGTGATTTCCGCAGAGCATCCACCAAAGCCTGAACAGAGCGAACAGAGGCAACTCACCTTGGCACCCGACACAGCGGAGTGTCCGTCAGTGGGATGGAGTGTCCGACAGCCACAGTGAATGTGAGGTTGGTTAGCAAGTGTACTCAATGGGTGACCAATGCTAGATTATATCCTATAGCCATACACTACTACACCCGCACCTTTCATAGCCACATCGTAATCCACATCTCAGTCCAATTTCGGCCTCGGTAGTAAGCTATCGGTAGTGATGCTCATAGCCATCACCGTCGGTATCTGTGACCAACTGGGGTGTACACTACACCGCCGTATTGGCTTATCATCCGTCCATGATAAGGTCCTTACTTCCGTCGCATTGGAGTACGATCTGCGTGTGTGGGTATGCACTAACACCGCCGCATGGCTTATGAACCGTCTGTGATCAGATCCTTATTCCGTCACATTGGAGCGTGACCCGCCTGTGTCGAGGCAAACATCACCGTCGCTTCAGCGTATGAACCGTTTGGTCATAGGGCATGGTCACCGTTGCGTTGCAGTACGATCCACCCGTGATGATCCTTTAGTCAGTGTCGGGTTACTAAATGATTCGACGATGATACACTTTAATCCCTGTCGCATAATACGTATAGCGACGGTGTTGGACGTTTGCACCACCAACGGCGGTGGTGATAACAAAACAATAAACGTCCCTTAATAGTTTACTGAACACAAAGCATACAGATATAATCATTGCATCCATAAACCATGTTCTTACAATAACAATGGACGCTTACCATAATATCTTTCTCAACTGATGTCCTAACACAAGCGGTACATAGATTGTAAACTAAAGGTACTAATCTCTATAGGCTTACATAACGAAACGATGCAGCTGTGCTCCTCCTATGTGTCACTCCTGCTTGCTAGGCAAAAATGAATATAATTAGTGCATCCTTCGAATTGGTAGGCAATGCACCATGGAATCCCTCTTCTTCCTCCTAGCCAATGCAGGAAAATTGTTCAAAAGCACTCAGACTCCACTTGCACAAAGCAGCATAATTAATAATATTCAACACACCATTCCTTTAGTTACAAAGCCCAAATTGGCCTATATATAGAATCAAAACAACAACCTACCTGAACAAAGGCATGACGTAATTACAACAAAATACAGCATATGCACCTTTACTGCTCTGCTAATGACTTCATAAACAAGGAAACATAAGGAAGATAGTGAAGTCCGCCGCTCATACATAATAGTTTCTAGGTACTTCTAGGATAGCCAATAGCCCGGGCAGGGAGGACATGAACTTTACTACAATTCATGTCATATGCAAGCAGTGATTTGTCCTCCCCAACAAGAAAAACCAAATTCCATTTTGGATGAACTACAATCACTCTGTAGGCCGCATCACAAACCTCGGTACCAATTTCAATATTCTTCTTTCCAAATAGCTCCAGCGTGGTCACCTTATGCTTCAATGTCCACTTACTAGTACCATAGTCTTCAAGGATCTAGATTGAAAGCTCGTACCTATTCAAAGTATCAGCAGTACATAAACACAACTGACCCTGAGCTTCATGGATGGAGATTGCATCACCAGTTGGCCTACGAATTTTTCTCCATGTCTTTCCCTCCATATCAACAGCAACTATCTGGGTGAACTCCAGCATGTGCATAAAACCATTAACAAACACACCTTTCCCATATGTGGATACTACAATACCCTTGCCCCGTTTAGATTCTTTAAAGATCAATGCTCCAGTTTTAGATGAGTAGATGTTGACACCTAAGGAGTCATCATCGTTGATCCCATATTCAAACACATGGAAATGCGAGGAGACTATCGAATCGAACCCTAAGCGAGCTGAACCACAAGAATGGTTGCTACCCGACAGTAGCAACCATTTCTTAGTCACCGGATTACAGACAACATAGTGAAACCCAGAGTACCAGAAGAGGATGAGGTCCCGGGAGCAATCTGAGATCACGACATCCTGAATGAGGAAGGGCAAGAAGGACAAGGAAGGGTATTCACTGTTGACGCTGGTGAAGTTGCGTTTGCATTTCCAGCTACGATAGAAGAATCCGGCGAGAATCTAGGGCAGCTCCTTACGATACTCGGATCCCGAGATGAGGCTATTCCAGGAGCGATAGTCACACTTGCAGCTGCACAAGGAGCGGGAGGTGAGGTGGCTGAGGATGAGGACCAAGACATGGTCTGAGAGGATGGCCACTTCGTTCCTCTTGTTGGGGGCCTCTTCCTCCATCTTGACGAGGATCTGGTGGAGCGGGGACGACGATGGAAGCGGCGGCGTTGTCGCCTAAATCAGAGAAGGAGCGACCGCCGAGATGTGTTCGTGAGCTCGTTAATAATCAGATGGAAGCTTCATTCGTACTCAGATGAGTGAAGAAGGGAATAAAAATCCAAGAACAATGCATAAGGGTAGTGCGAAAGCATTACCATTGCCTTTGGATCTTGCGACATTGAGCTTGAGCGGCGACGGCGGTGATGAGTACCACCCTTGTCACTAGTGGATCTATCGTCTACCTACCGGTGAGGCGGCGTCTGGCGTGGAGCACTAGCTTGTCGTGGTGGATGGGGCTTGCGTCGTGTTGAGTAGGGGCGGTCGCGAGATTCGACCTTTGGGGACCAGGGGCGGTGATGAGGAACAGCAGCACCGAGGAGGAGAAAGATACGATGGGGAGCGTCCTTTGTAAGCAACTATATCAGACGTGGGAATACAAATTTCTAAAAAACTTTATAAATCACAGTGAGAGTGATGATGAGGACTCACCTGTGGCTTGAAATTAACGAAAGCGGTGAAGACATCTGGCGGTGATGATTGGGAGATGTTAGCACCTACTAACGACGGACATGTCATACGGTCTGCGAACTCTAAGGCGCACAAATGGAACGTTCAAGTCACAGCAAACAAAGATGAACTCAAAGTAATAACTACTAATATTATGAACATTTTTATTCAGAATGCAGAGGCATGTTACAATCGAACTACTCGCGGGGGAGCATTACGAACGCGTCCTCTACATCCACCACGGCGGGACGCCATCACCCACGGTGAAGAACTCGCCGATCGAGTTACAGCGCTGCCGATAACTCGTCTCTTCCGGGAACCTGGCTCCACCACGGTCAGTCCTCACCCAGTGAAGGTGGGCGGTGGCCATGGTAAAGCGGCCCTAAGCGAATGCGAAGATGTGGCCAACTCCACAACCCACGGCTGGCGCACGGTGCAGAGGCGGTCTGCTAGGGTCGTCCCCGTAGGTGCAGGAGGCGAAAGCACGCGGACAGCGTTGACTGCCGCGTGGAGGTCCTAGTAGCGCCTGTTGCTCTCGGCCGCCATCCGGGAGGAGACACAGGCGTTAGCGTTGTCTCCGCCGCGCGCTACTGGCGGCGATCATTGCTCTGGATGGCTAAAAAGGAGACAAGAAAACACTACAACTGAAGACACGACGTCGCACATAGTGAAAGAGCAAGATCATATTGTGTCGAATGCCTTACAAGCAAGGCGCACCTAGGCCTCGGCGGCGGCAAGCTCCACCGTGGCCTTTCCCACTTCGTGGTGGCAACGGAGAGGCGCAGCCAGTCCGCCTCCCGGCTCTCCTCGTTGAGGGCGGAGGTGGCCATGTCTAGCTGCTCCACCAACGTGAGGACATCATCCGCCTCCCCGTCGTCGTCGTCGGAGATAGCCGGAAGCGGGGTCGGCTCTCCGGTGGCGGCGGCGCTGAGCTGCCCTCCCCGTCCTATCACAAAGCATCGCACGAAAGCGAGGACGAGCAGAGACAACCTCCGGCGACTTCCATTGGGCGCCGTTGCCCGATCTGCCATTGGATGAGATGTGAAAGATGGGGTGTCGAGGCGGAGCGCCGAACGAAGAA
Organism: Miscanthus lutarioriparius; assembly: GCA_904845875.1. Lineage (NCBI taxonomy): Eukaryota > Viridiplantae > Streptophyta > Magnoliopsida > Poales > Poaceae > Miscanthus > Miscanthus lutarioriparius. The sequence continues at coordinate 29,586 of CAJGYO010000201.1, forward strand.
GATAGAAGTTTGAGAGAAAAGGAATCATGTACTTGCTTCCCCGCCTTAGCCTCCGCTTTTATAGAAGGATGAGTGAGATAGGCACCCATTGGAGTTCCCTTCGATTGCACTGAGCGAGAGCACAAGTTAAGGCGAGGCCACGTCTCGCACGATCATAGTGGAGCACGCTTCTCCCAGCGGAAGTAATGGTGATAGAGCGGTGTTGGAAGTTGGACGGACAAAATTGACTCGGCCACGCGGCTCGGCCCCTCTAGCGCTAACCACGATCTTAGGGGAGACGAAGTGACGAACCGCTAGCCTATTTTATTCTTATCAACCGCTTTGAATTATCTTTTGTAATGGCAAAGGTGGGTAATTTACATGCAAAATTAGGGGTTCACACGGTTTACATGCATGGTTTACGCGGTTCACACGGTTTACACCGTTGGGCGAGCCTCTAATTAGTGTCGTAAGATAAAAGATTTTTCATTTTGATTTTTTTTTTTCAGTATTTCCATACACGGTTTACGCGATTCACACGGAGGATGACGATTGACTTCCACGAGATGTTCGACATCCCGTGCCATGAACCTTCAAGAACAAAGCGATCATAAAATCAAGGTTTTTTGGAACTCACCTTGCTCCGCTCCGATCCCCCTCCCAAGTGCTCCGCTCTGTTGTGATGTCGCTCCCCAACCCGAGGATCCGTCTTTTTGCGGCCGCTTGCGATGTCCTCGTTCCATGGAGAAGCTCCCAAGGATATGGCTGTTGAGATTACTAGCCGCGTCGCTGCGCGGCTGCAATGAGATCCATGGAAGATCTTGCCGACTGCGGGCAACCTGTTCAGAATGCGTAGGGTGTGCGGCGACGCCGTAGTGGGGACGGAGCATACCATCGCGGGCAGGTGTCGCTGCGTGGGATCAACGTGGGACTTGAAACCGGTTCTACGACCACGAGTACCACGCCAAGCTCATCGCTTGAGCTTGCTAAGCGTCGGCAACCCGGAGGCTCGCTTCTATGCTTTGGGATGCGCACCGTCTTCGTGGAAGACCACACCACGCTCATGCCGCTGGCTCGACATGCTTGAGCGCTTCGCCACTGATGAGGCCATGATGTTGTTGCATTTGTTCTCTCCTTGTGCTCCACAAGTCCAATAGCGATGCCAAAACAGCGACAACATTGCCTAGCGGTGGTTGAGGAAGGTCGAAGGTGATGAAGCGGGCCGTGGCGGCGAATGTGACGTGGAAGAATGAGATGCAAGGAACTCTTTAGGCCTTTGCCTCTATATCTCTGAACCGAGGAAGTTTCTTGGGACCAATGACTTTCATATGAATAGCCCGACGACGACTAGAGCGTCGTATGCCATCGGTTGGAGTCACTACGGGCGCTGCTCATTCTCTACCTCTGCTTGTAAATCAAAAAACTCAATGCCTCTAACTCCCTCGTGCTCACGATGTTTGGCCGCTTGTGCTGCTCTTAGTGTCGTTCTTGTTGTCCTTGACAATTGGGACTTCTTGCTCTTTTTAACCACTATGACCTTTCCTTTGAGTTTCTTGTCCCTTCGAGGGGGTCCTCCTTTTCATTTTGATTGATCGCAGCTGCAAAAGTTTACAAAGAGAGACATAGTTATAAATAAGCCAGTGGTGAAACCTGGGCACCAAAAATGAGGTCTATCGTAGTGACCATAAATAACAACTAAAGTATATGAAATTATGAAACATACCAAAAATAAAAACACAATCTAAAATATATAGTGAATTACAAACAACAATTTCATATTTACCTCAACTTGCGCTTTGGAAGCATGTAACTTCTTTGGAGGGCATTCTGCTTCTGTTTGTATAGAACTTGAATTTCTGGAACTGGAATCAGCTTCTGCACCATCAACAATCCTAGAGCGTTTATTTTTCTTACATGAGTATTGAAGACGAGGTGATGATCGAGTCACTTTAAGCCCATTTAGAGCATCAGTTGCAGACTTCAATTGCTGATCTTCGGTAGTCATCACTGAACAGTGAAGAGCTAACTACTATATAGGTGGGTTGAGAGAAGGCTGCAAAGATCCTTATAGCCGGTCTCTAAGCGAACCCCCTTAATCGCAAAACTTCCACTAGCACCTAGATCGAGCAGCCCCCGCTGCACCTTGATGCCGGTAGTACCCAATCTTGATGGCCTTCTCCCAACGCCGCCGCTGTCGCAGGAGGAGTTGGAGAAGGAGCGCCACGGCGATGAAGAAAATATAGATGGTTGGCTCAAGAGCTTTGTCTGTATCTATCTGTATCTAAGGAGGAAGGAGTGTGTGGATTGCCAAGAAGTGCATCTAGCCCCAACTTAAATAGGCCAACCTTGGAGATGGAGAAGCAGAGGTGAGCAGTTAATATAAGCAACTGGGAAGACGAGGCATACTCCGTAGAAATGTAGTAATGGTGATGCAACTATGTTATGGGTAGTTGGGAAATGGGGAAATAACTCACGCTGAATTTACTACCGCCGGTACACCAAACGGTCGTGTAGGGCCGACGGCCACAACGCCTATCCCAGTCGGCTCGGCGTTCCAAATGACGGTGGAATTCAACCCCACTACCACCGCCGCATTGATGGTTTTCAACTACCGGTTTCATTCCTCATGAGGCCTCCCTATCGGTCCAACCGACGGTGGAAGTATCACGCCTACGCTTTTATCGTTACGGCAGTGAAAGTGGCGATAGTGATAAGTCAATCTGTAGTAGTGATAGTTCAGCAGTATATGTCTCCTCCTAAGTCCCAGCTAGAACTCCTAGTTTCCTTATATATCGTGCGATCATCTCCAATCCTCGGATCCTCTCCTTTCAGGTTCGGATGTCTCGTTTCGTAAGGATCATGTGCGAGTCGTCACCACTAACTTGGAGTCGTCAGGATCGGCAGCATTAACAGGCAGGCACCCCACTATTATGAACCCTATTTTGGATACTTATCGAGTTCCATTATGAGTTATGTATTACATATAGATTTGGTTAGTAGCCTCGTTCACTCTATAATTAGAGCCACTCCTTAATATGTTAGAAGCCTCTCATCTAAACAATGGGAATGGGAACGCTTAATGCTATTTACTTAATTGCTTGGGCAACGGTAGAAGTCGAGCATGAGAAGGGAACTCATACTCGCGCGTGTAGGATGCTACACCTGGATAATTAACTACTAAAACCAATGAGGGTACAACTTGACTCACCTTACTAATCTACCTAAGGAATAATACCCTAAGGTGATAATCTTGATGATAACTTGGATATCTTGCTCAGGCGAGGGGTAGGTCATCGTAAGTGTGGGATCTCAGACGACATAGCTCGTGGAGCAGTAAGGACCGTATATTGGGATACGTGAGTCCAAGTAACCACCGTACGGACCACATGCTGTGGATGGGGTCGACAAGCTGAGTAACTAATTGCGACCTGTTTATCCGTGAAACTGGCAAGAGGGGTGACGCCGGTCGGGAATGTCTGGGACATTGACCGGAAACCCAGTCGAACCTTTCATATCACACTTAGGTCAGATTAGGAAAAGATTGGAGAGCGTGAGGCAACCCTTACCCGGGCACGGGTATGGAGGTTAGTCCCTATTTCCGTGTGGGTACAGTTATACACCTCTGCAGAGTTTCGAAAGCCTGAAGTCCTTCGGGGCGGAACTATTCGGTTGTTCTTTCTTTCTATACCCATGGTAGGATGGATGATGGACTATGAGCACCTTTGTTATAATGATTAATACCTTAACAAAACTTTTTTCATCAGCTATATGATGTAGCACATGGATTGAATTTAATAAAAATTTAGCAACATGGCTAATTAGAAATCAGACATATCCACTACTCTACCTTACATGTATGATAAATTATTGCGTGTAGAAACAAATTACTACGATATGCAGATAGTTTATCAGGAACACAATGTGGGATATGTTATAATTCTTATTTTGTGTCGATATTATAGCATCTGTAAACATAATTGAACCTGACTATTTGATGGCTGCATTCAAGAGAATGGTCTGGGGACTATGAACTATTAGCACATGCATTTGCATCCATATATATCATTAAAGAAACTGTATGCCATAATGGCAGAAGAACTACAGGGCAATTATAAAGCAGACGATACCGTGAGCAATGTGCAGCATCGTACCAATCACAATAACATGGATACATGCAAACCTCAATTGGTTGTAAAAATTTGGCTAGTGACTCAATATAAGAAGTGTCCCTAAACGAATAGCTGAAATGAGCTATTATGTACAACGAATTAAGAAGATTGTAATAATGCTAAACTGCTGAACTTATTAAGAAAAACTAACTGTTTCAGAGCACATTTAATAAACACTCTACAATTACCTTAAATCTACATCCATAGCCTTCTTAGAGCGTGTTTGATGCCACGCTGCAACTCACGGCGGCTATAGAAATTAATAGCGCTGTTTTATTATCTCTGCTGCTGCTTTTCGTATATTTCTAATTGATGTAAACCTGAATAAAATATGAAACGAAACAAAAGGTATGTTAGTGCTTTAAGTTTTTTTTGTTTTTTAAATGCCAATAAAAGTGTACAAGTAAATTTAGACTGGGATTTAATCACAGGTGCTCTCCAAAAATCCATATAGTAGATGTATAAAGGTGATAGCGTTCCCAAATTGCATCTCCTTGGGTCACTAAAACTTGTGGCCTAATATCTGGTTGTGAGGCTTTATGTTATAATCGTTCAGGCCTCATTCGGCTTGCTGAATCTTGGCTGAAATTGGCTGAAAACACTGTTCTGGCTGAATTGCTGTGAGAGAAAAACATTGTTCCGACTGAAAAAACAAGCCAAATAAGCCGGCTTTAAGGTAAGCCGAACGGGGCCTCAGTGGGTTATCATCCATAATTCCGACCCCATTTTATGCAGCAAAATATCAACCAATTCATATAGAAGGCTTTATGTTTGTACCAATTAAATGAAGTTTCTTTACCTTCATACCTTTTCAAAATTATAGGGTCACTTTCATGTTGATCCAACAATGCCAACTGCAGTCGAAAAGTATTAGCATGAATGTAAATGTAATATACAGTTTGTAAGAAAGCAAGTAAGGATGTGCAATAAGTAGTCAAGTACCCTTGGAGATCATTGAGACATTTAGTCGAACAGGATGGGTGCACTGAGCTTTACATGACAAAATTTGCAGGTTGTCTTGCTTCCTCCACCATTGCGAATTGTGATTTAGGATGCCTGAGGGGCAGCAGGGACAGGAAGAGACGCGGGGTCTTGGTGCCCACGTAACCGAGCCGTTCACTGTGTTCCCCTCCGCCCCTCGTACATGGCTTCGCTACCCCGCGCTCTTCCGTCCGCTCGCATCTCGCTGCAGCAGGTAACGAGTGCAGCAAGAGTGGGCACCAAAGATCCCGAGCAGCCGCCCTGCGCGCGGGAGGGGAGCAGCACTACGACTGCCTCGACGGAAGCGCTGACGACGCTTGTTTCATGGCCGTCGCGACGGACAGGCCGCCCTGCGAGCTGCCTTGGCCTCGTCCAGGCTCGCGGAGGCGCCCGCCGTGTTCGAGGCCATGGCGCCCCATGCGCGGCGCTCGAGCTTGAGCAAGAGGTGCCTGCGCCCGCCGTGTTCGAGGCCGCGGCACCCCATGCCCAACGCTCCCGGCGCTCGATCTTGAGCATGAGGTGTCCCGTGTCCGCGTTGTGACTTGTGAGGGCGGACTGCGGAGGCTGCAAAGGGCGGAAGGAGGCGGTGGCTAGAGCGATGGACGCGAGGAGTCTCGAAGGCACGGGAAGCGCTAGCTGCTTTCCGACGGCCTGATAGAAATCTCACGGCCGAGAAAATGTAGGCGACGTGGCCCAATCCCTGCTCGGGAATTGTCCGCGAGTTTCGTCACGTAGAGATGTGGTGTTAGTGTTACAACTAACTGAGCTTTGTAATGCTTTACCCGTCCAAAGTTTCTTTGAGCTGCAACATTCGGCTGCTTGCTCTTTGGTAATATAGTTTGTTAAATCTGGAAAAGTCAGCTACACTTTAGAGTCTAAATCCATGTGCCAAACAATCCTTGTTTCCAGTCTCATCGTATGAGTTTTATCTGACGAATATGAAAGCATGCCTTGTCTTCTTGTTGACACGTGCCTCGCCATGCTCCAGGGAGACGGAGATGTCGATGACCTCTGCAGCTGCTGCAGCTATGGTTGGTGGCTCGAAGATGTTGCATGGGGTTCAGGCTGGTTGCAGCACAGCTTGCGCCGATGCCCAAGCGCTAAGCAGTGGCAGATCTAGAAACGGATCGCGAGGGAGGGCTAAATAATATAAGGTTAAAAATTGCACGGCTGACCTGCTAAGCGCTAACTGTCGCCCTGCCGGCTTGTCGCGCTGTCGTTGGAGACCTGGCCGGCTGGCTGTGCGCCCGCGCTGGAGACCTGGGTCGTCACCTGGGCGGCCACTGCTTGGAGGATTCGAGCGCTGGAGATCTGGCCAGCTAGCCATGGGCGTCCGGGAGGCAAGCAGGCAGCGGACCTGGGCGGGGAGGGGTGGAGGGCGAGTGGCGAGTGGCGGCGGCTGCGAGCGATCTGACCGAGCGCCGAGCGGGGAGGGGTCAGGCGAGCGTCGGGCTTCCAGCCCCCCGTGAATCCGCCCCTGGCGGTAAGTAATGGATAGCTTCCCGGATGATGTATGCAACTGTTGCTGATGCGTTGAATTGTTATATATGTGTAGGTGGTATTAGTGTTACAACTGAGCTTTGTAATGCTTTACCCGTCCCCAGAGTCCAAATGGCTCAGATCTACTTTACACGCAGACTTTAGAAGCCGGCTCAGCGTAAAATAGTTAAATTTGGAGATGGTGTGACACCTACCACCAGCCTACTTATGCTTTCGTCCTCGGCTCACGTAAAATGGTTAAATTCAGGTATGGTGTGATAAACTCTGGAAGTCTTATGGGCATGCTTGATTTCACCAGGTTGCTTACCTAGCCTTGCCTGCCTAGCCAGGAGAGCCAATTTGGCTCTCTCAGGCTAGCGAGACAAAGCTTGCCTGCACAAGCCCCAAGGCAGTTAGGCAAATATCTTCCTCAGCCAGCTCAAACAGTACATAGCTAATGAACCAAGCAGCATCTATATGTTGGTCTAACCCACATTTGACAACCAATGTGATACTAAACCCTCATAGTACCTCGTTAACATGCACATGGAGGCCAAATTTCAAACTAGACCGGATGTCACACCCGTCCAAAGTTTAGAAATGACAAGGCATAATATACATAAATTAAAATCTAAGTGATCAACAAGTTTATCTGAACTGCAACATTCGGCTGCTTGTTGGTAATATACTAGTTCGTTAGAAAAGTCAGCTACACTTTATAGGCTAATCCATACTCCAAACAATCCTTGTTTCCAGTCTCATCGTATGACGAAAATGAAAGTATGCCTGTTCTTCTTGAGGGGTCGCTCTGGCATGAAATCTTCTCTGCAATAACAAACTGGATGAAGTAAGCAATAATGGATCCACTTAGAAAAACTGAGACAGCTTACATGAAAATGAAGTTGAAACATATGTATATTTGATTGATCATTCATATCATGTATGGATTAGTAATTCATCGTACATAGTTAGGCCTTGAATCCGTCATAGTTTATTTTCTCCTTTGCAAGCCGTCATGTGTTTTGACTTGTGGATGTGTTGTTTCCATGCACCTCTCACTGATGGCATAAGAAAAAGTGTACTATTTTTTTTTTGCGACAAGTGTACTATGTATGTGTATAATTTTCTTCTTACATATTTCTTTCGTTCTAAATTGTAATTCATTTTAGTTTTTCTAGATATACTTTATGTCTACGTATCTTCTCTTCTCTACCTCTAAAATACTGTAACATCATCATCTACCGGTGATACCAAGTCTCGATCCCTACTCACGTGTTCATGCCTGATACAAATCATCCTTCACTTGGAGCTCACACGTCTATATCCTACCTAGATCCATGTGTCTACGTCCGATACGAAGTCCTCAGAGGTCAAGTGTCCGCGTCCGATTATTGAGGTTCAGTTCAAAAATTATAGCCTGGTACAACACACGGGTATATATCTAGTGCATAGTAAAATTTGTGTATCTACAGAAGCTACAATGGAGAGAGTATTATAATTGACGTTGATGACCCGAACTACGTGCAATTAAAGCCATTTTTTTGAGCAAATGCAAATAAAGCCAAATGATTCAAATCATTTTGATAGCCGTACAAACGTGATGTAAGTATGTAACCAAACTGTATAATCGATACAAGCCCACAACGATGGGCCTTACTCATGATGGACCGTATGAAGACGCCGAAAGACAGTTCTCTCATGGGCTGTGCCATCCGCCCGCGACTGGACGGGCCGGCCAGCTGGTGGACATCGCCGGCTCGAGGGACGAGAGCTGTCGTCAGCCGGCGGGAGGCTTCGGCAAGCCGGCGGCGGTGGCACCTGGCGGAGCCTCTCCATAAACGTCCGACCCCGCACCCAGTTTCCCCTCCCCGCCGCCTTCCCGTACATCCACCTCGCTCGCACGCACCTCCGTCTCTTCTGCTCCCCTTTGCGCCCCGCTTTGCCTCTTCTTCTCAGACGAGCTCGACCCGGCCCACCCGCGCGAGCTGTGCTCCTGCCTCTCCCTCCTCTGCCCTCTCAAGTGAGCGCGAACTGTACGGGCACGGAACGGATAGCCTGAAGTTTAGGTCCTGGCGATTGCATATCTACAGTCTACTGGATTTGGTTCTATGATAAGGTTTGCTGCTTAATCTGTCTATTCAACAGCAATTCAAAATGCTTTCTTCCATGTGTTTGTGTTCTTTCGGTTATGCAATCTTTGTAGCTGGTTTGCCTTTCTATTCTACTCGGTTTTCTTTTGGTAGAATAGGATACTGCATACTGAATAAACTGTACTTCTCCGTTGAGGTTCCAAGCCTGTGTGTGTGTGTGTGTGGGTGGGGGGGGGGGGAGGTGGAATGTAATGCTGTACAATGTAGGCTACCATTGTAGCATAGATTTGATTAAACCACTCATTTCTTGCATACTATAGATGAAATTAATTATGCACATGAGTGATGATTAAGATGTGCACACACACAGACGTATAGCCTATACATACAACAATTTTTATGCATCGCAAAGTTTAAACCATCATACATAATTGGGGCAACACTGCACGCAATTATCCTGCAACATCTACCTCCAACACTAATTTGGTTGTCTCCAAACTCTGGTATTCCGTCTCATCTGAAGGGACATATGCAGATGCCCCTCCATAATAATGGTGTGCTTGAACAGGATGCATCTTTGTCACCTGCTGCATCTCTAGCCTTCTCAACATTTGTAGTCGCTCTGCAACTTCCTTCATCGTTGGCCTATCATCTCCTTTTGGGCTCAGGCAGTGCATGACAAGTTCAGCTAGTTTCTGAAGTACTATCATTATTTCATCATGTGCTATTTCACTATCCAAAATATCCCAGAGCTCGTTCTGGTGGAACATCTGTATGAAAGTATGGGATAGTGCTCTCTTTTCATTAGAGGTATTGATGTATACAGCCTTCTTTCTTGTCATTAACTCTAAAAGAACAACCCCAAAGCTGTATACATCACTTTTGTCACTTAGACGGTGACTGACAAAACTCTCAGGGTCAATATACCAAGAGTTCCTTGGATAAGCATAATGAAATCATTTTTGTCCATGGACTTCAGTGCTGATTCTCCAAAATCTGACACTTTTGCATTGTATTCTTCATCCAAGAGTATATTGAGGGATTTGACATCTCCATGTAGAATTGTGCGAGAAGTTGCTGAATGAATGTAGGCAAGAGCTTCGGCTGATTGTGTAGCAATCTTCAATCTAAGATCCAAGGGGATTGGTGATCTGCTTTCATTAACATGAAGGAACTCAAACAGGGTACCGTTGGAAATGTACTCGTACACCAACATCGGCACATCTACCTCCAAGCAGCATCCTAGTAGCCTTACAATGTTCCTATGGTTAATTTGTGATAAGATTATTATCTCATTCACAAATTCTTCTCTGTTGTCATCATCCTTTAGTTTGGACTTCTTTATGGCAACTTCTTTGTTATCATCTAAAGTTCATCTGTAGACCATTCGATGACCACCACATCCAAGAACATTATCTTCACTGAAGTTGTCTGTGGCTTTCTTTATCTCGTTCTCTGAGAGTATGAGAACGGTATCAACCTGCCTTGATCTCATCTCATCATATAATCTTAGACCCCCATTTTGTTTGAAATATTCATCCTTCTCCTTCCTATGCTTACTTTGTTGTAATTTCATAACCAATAAGCATGTCAAAGATATGACTAGAACTGCAGAAGCACTGAGACCTGCACAATGGTTACTCTATATGCTTTAGTGCCTCAAAACCTTGAAAAAAATACCTTAGGTTTAAAATTTACTCTCAATTACGATCCTTACCTATGACCACCTGTTCAGCTTTGCTAAGCGCAGGTCGGCACCCAGAATTTGTACCATCTGATCTTGTTCCTATCCTGCACTTGCATATATAGCCTCCTTGTGTATTGCGACAGCGCCCATTTTCGCATTGATATAGCTTTTTGTACCTAACGTCCTGCTTACGCAGCTTGCATTCATCTATGTCTGAAGGGAGTTAGAATTTAAAAATACGTTAATATGGATCAAGAAAATATTTCAGTGTATGAAGTATCCTAAAGATATCTTGGACAGGTAACAAATAAGTTTTTGAGCTGTGCTTTCAACGACAAAGTTGACTATAATTATGCATTGGCTAAAATTGTTCTTGCAGTTGTTGACCTTGATTTCTAAATTCTTGTTTACTGGAAGCTTATTTGAGGAAATAACTTACCTTGGCAACCTTTGGGAAGGTAAGGATTGCCCTCATAACCTATAGATGTTGGGAATTTAACTTCGTCATAAAACACAGCCCCAAACTTTAGAGCTAAATTCTTAAGATTCCATAACGAAATCTGTTTGCAGGAAAAAGGAAAGCGAAGACAACATTTCGACTTCGTATGAAAAGATTTGACTTCGCCAAGAAGAAGGAGAAATCGAGATAAATAAGAAGTCAAGACCAAAGCGAAGACAGAAGTTTAACTTCGCGGGTAAAGATTTGGCTTCGCTGATTAACGAAAACAAAGAAAAGCAGAGCAGAAATCTACTAAGACAAAAGGCAGAATTTCCCAGAAGAATGATGGCCAAATAGAGGGATGAAGACTAAAGTAGTGTAAAATGACCACTTCACCCTTATAGTTGAAAAGGGTTGTAAATATTTGAGTTAGGGGTAAAATAGTGATTTTATGTAAGATACGAAGACTATGGCCCTATAAATACCCCCTCTGACATGTACAGTACGACCATGAAATGAATACAACTTTGTCTTGTGTTCAAACTTTGATGCTTGAGTAATTTCTTACCCAACATCTGGCGCCCATCGTTTGTGTGTGCTCGAAAACTCCCACGACCATGCGAAGCTAATGGGCAGACCTAACAAGAAAGTTACCACTGGGGTAACCGAAGATGACCCACCAACAGTCGAAGACCAAAGTCTCAAAAAAGATACACCCCAAGACCCAAGTTCTTCAAAAGCAAGCGAAGCCGAAGAACAAAGACTCAAAGAATTAGAAGAGCAAGCGCTGAGAAAGCTAAATGAACTTAAAGAATGTTGCGCAAGAGCAAGAGTAAAGTTTCTCAAACAAAGAATAGAAGCCGAAGCCACCCTTTGTGAACTAAATGAACAACTCCAAAATGCAAGCCACGAAGTTATACATTTAGATGAACCAAATTCAGCAACAAAAGTTTCTCAAGAGAAGAATTTCCAAAAGTCATTCATATCAATTGACATAAGGTCTCCCTTATCAATAAACTTGCAGCTAGCACAATGGCATTTGGGGTACAAATTTAACATGATACCAACTTTTGATGGCCAATCTGACCGAGGCAATCCTTGATGAGTTTTGAAGCTGCAGTAATTTCTAGAGGCGCCAATTAAACAACATTGGCAAAATCTCTTGTCATGACAGTTAAAGGACCAGCACAACAATGGTACTCTTCGCTGAAAACAAAATTCATACATTCATGGGATCAACTTAAAGCAAACTTACTTGTTGACTTTCAAAGATTTCAACCAGCTGGCCTCACAGACATAGATCTGTTCAATTGCAAGCAGCAAATTAAAGAGCCCCTGAGCCAATATTTCAAAAGATTCATCCAAATCAAGGCACAAATTCCAAATATCCCAGATGAAGTGCTAATAATAGATGCAATTAAAGGGCTTCGAGTAGGCCAATGTGCTTCTCATCTTGCTCGAGAAAAACCAAGTACAGTCACTGAGCTTTACGAAGTCATTCAAAAATATTGCAAGTCAGATGATGACTACAGAAAAAGAATCGAAGAAGAAAACAATTTCAGGGCGCAAATCAAGCAAAACAACAACTTCCATCCTCCAAAACCAAACAACTATGAGCGAAGACCATTTACACCACACAATCAAGTCAATCAAATTGAGAATGACAACAATTCAATAGCCGAAAATGATTATGCTCACCAAAATCAATATAACCAGCGAAGTCGATTCAATGAAAGAACATTTGAAAGAGGAGGCTTTGCCACAAGAGGAAGAAGAGGAAGAGGAAGAGGCAAAGCACCTTTAAAACCTGAAGATATGTACTGCATTATTCATGGCAAAGGGGCTGGACATACATCTAAAATGTGTCCCAAAGTTAAGAAAAGCATCGAAGAAGCCCAAGAAGAAAACAGGGCACCAAGCCAATCAAAAATTGTCAATCATGTGAGGCAAGAACAGCAAAGTTCTCAACAAACTTATTACCCAATGCATTATGTACATGGCCAAGCACTACTTCCAGGGCCACCTCCCGCATACAGCTATGAACCACTAGCAATGTATCATCCCATGCAAAATCAATGGAGGCAAAATTAATCTCAGCAATCCAATGTTCAATCAGCACAACATAAAGCTTCAGTTGCAAACAACAACCCACAAAACAGCTAGGCCAATCAAGAGAACAACTCCCCATCAGTCTCAGCGGTGAACAATAATGCAATCATCCCAAGTAGAGGAAGAATATTGACAATCACGAGTGAAAATAGCATGGACCATGAAAATAACAGTCAAAGAAGAAACTACTTCCGAAGAGTAAATTCAATTTCAGTGGAAGGCCCATATAACAAGACAAGATGGTCTCATCTACCAATCACATTTTTAGAAGAAGACCTTCAACTCAAAGATTACCCACATATGGATGCTATGGTAATCGAAGCAAACATTGATGGATGGGCAGTCTCAAAAATATTGGTTGATGGAGGCAGCTCCGCTGACATTATATTCACATCAACAATTGATGCCATGAAAATTCATCGCAAAATGTTAGGAAGAGCTGAGCATCCACTTTATGGCTTCGGCGAAAAAAAGATCCTCTCAATTGGAAGAATAATTTTGCCAATTTCTTTTGGAACAGTAAGCAATGAAGAACAGAGCAAATAGCATTTGATGTGGTTGACATGTACTATCCATACAATACACTCTTCGAAAGAGGAACTTTAAATGCATTCGAAGCAGTCATAAGTTACTCATACTTATGTATGAAAATACCAGCAATAAATGGAGTAATCATAGTACACAAAGACTAAACTGAGGCAAGAAACATTGAAAAAGAATACACTCCAGGACAAAAGATGTTCACGCAATCGTTGAAGAAGAAGAAAATGAAGAAATAGAAAATGCGAAGCCTCAAACCAAAGCTCAAGCTTGTGAAGAAATAAAAAGAGCACCTCTTGATCCATTAGTCCTAGACAAACAAGTCATCATTGGTACTGGACTTTCTCAAGAAGAAGAGGACAAACATGTGGAATTTCTTCGAAGCAACAAAGATATATTCGCTTGGTCATCCAATGATCTAGGAGGAGTCAGCAGAGACATAATTGAACACAAACTAGACATCGATCCAAAAGTCAGACCAAAAAAACAAAAGTTGAGAAGACTAGCCGAAGACAGAGTTCAGGATGCCAAAGCTGGAGTTCAAAGATTGCTTGATACAAAAGTTATAAGAGAAGTTCAATTCATAACTTGGCTATCAAACATTGTCATGGTCAAGAAGAAGAATGGAAAGTGGTGAATGTGCATCGATTTCATATATCTCAATAAAGCATGCCCAAAAGATAATTTTCCACTACCAAGAATTGACACAGTAGTCGATTAAGCAGCCGAAAGTGAAATGCTAAGTTTCTTGGATTGTTTTTCTGGCTATCATCAAATTTGGATGAGAAAAGAAGATGAAGAATTCACAAGTTTTATCACCCCATTCGGGACCTACTGTTTTGTAAGAATGGTAGAGGGCTTCGCAATGCTGGCATAACATTTGTTAGAATGACTTCAACAGTGCTACATAAGCAAATTGGCAAAAATCTACTCACCTATGTTGATGACATTGTAGTCAAAAGCAAGAAAAGAGGAGACCACATCGAAGATCTCCAAGATACATTTACAAATCTAAGGAAAGCAAATTTGAAGTTGAATCCTGAAAAATGTGCCTTTGGAGTCCAAAAGAGCAAAATTCTATGCTGCATTGTATCAGCAAAAGGAATCAATCCAAACCCAGACAAAGTCTAGGCAATCCTAAACATAAAAGTTCCTAAAAATATAAAGGACGTCCAAAAATTAACAGGAAGGATTACCGCCTTAAATAAGTTCATTTCAAAATTAGCAGAGTAAAGTCTGCCGATATTTCAAGCACTCAAAGGAACAAAAAGAGACTTCACATGTGGACCTTCGCAACAATATGCATTCGAAGAAATAAAAAGCTACTTGTCAAAGCCAAACACACTAACCACACCAACCCCAGGGGCCGAATTGCTCCAATATATCTCAGCAACAGAAAGTGCAGTAAGTGCAGTTTTAGTTGAAGAACAGGAAAATGAACACACAAAAAGACAAGTCCCAGTATACTTTGTTTCAGAAGCTCTGCCTGGCTCAAAAATCTATTACTCAGAGATTAAAAAAATACCATATGCAGTTTTGACAGCAGCAAGAAAATTAAAACACTATTTTCAGGCTCACAAAATCAGAGTACCAACAAATTATCCTCTAAAAGAAGTCTTGCAAAGCTGCAGATCATCTGGAAGATTGGGGAAATGGGCAGCAGAGCTATCTCAGTATTACATCGAATTTGAAAAAAGAACATCAATAAAATCTCAAGTCTTGGCAGACTTCGTGGCAGATTGGACTCCGTCTCAAAATCAAAGCAAAGACAAAAAACAATCAGACTGGATAATATATTGCGATGGAGCATGGGGCTTCGCAGGGGCTGGTGCAGCAGCAATAATCACATCACCTTCAAGGGTCAAAATGAGATACGCCTCAAGGCTTGAATTTCATTGTACCAATAATATTGCTGGATATGAAGCTGTTTTACTTGGACTCCGAAAAGAAAGAGCAATGGGGATACAAAGTCTAATAATCAAAATAGATTCACAAGTTGTGGCTGGACACATCAAAAAAGATTATAAGGCAAGAGATCTAGAGCTAGCAAAATACTTGCAATTTTTAAGAGAACAAGAGAAATACTTTGAAGGCTTCACAGTCAAAAAAATCTCAAGAACAGATAACTCAGATGCTGACGAAATAGCAAAAGCTGCAGCTCAAAATTCAAGTTTGCCTCATGATGTTTTCTTCCAAGTACTAACTCATGCATCTATCAAGGCAAAGCAAGAAGTCCCAAGAGAAGTCCATATAATACAAAGCAAAGATTGGAGAGCACCAATCATGGCATACCTTCGTGGGCATTATGAACCAGAAGATGAAGTTAATGAAGTCAGAATGAAACATAGAACAAGAAATTACAAAATCATCAGCAATCAATTGTACAAGCAAGGAATTTATGAACCACTTCTCAAATGCATATCAGCAGAAGAAGGAAAAGAATTGCTATCAGAAGTACATGAGGGGATTTGTGGCACACATCTAGGGGCAAGAGCCATGGCAGAGAAAGCATTCCGATAAGGATTTTATTGGCCTTCAGCACAAAGTGGTAGCAAAGAAATAGTTAAATCTTGTCACAATTGTCAAATGTCTACCGGCAAAATAAGAGCTCCAACAATAAACTTACAAACAGTAGAACCAACTTGGTCACTTGCAAGATGGGGAATTTACATAATAGGCAAATTACCCCCAGCTCAAGGAAATTTCCAATATACAGTTGTGGCAGTGGAATATTTCACAAAGTGGATTGAAGCCAAGCCAGTAACAAATATATCTTCATTCACAATGAATTTTTTTATGGCGGAACATCATATGTCATTTTGGAGTTCCAAGACACATTATAGTAGACAATGAGACTCAATTTGACAGTCAAGATTTCATAGATTATTGTCAAAACATAGGAATTCAACTATGCTTTGCCTCAGTCAGACACCCACAGTCAAATGGGGCAGTTGAAAGAGCAAATGGAATCATATGCACTAGAATTTTAAAATGCCTAGTGGGGCTTCCTAAGGGAAAATGGGTTGACGAATTACCAAAAGTTGTTTGGGCACACAATACAATAGTATCAAGGTCAACAAACTTTACACCATTCAAGTTGTTGTACAGAAAAGAAGCAATGACATCCGAAGAAATAAAATTTCAAGGCCCAAGAACAAACGTCCAAATAATTGAAGAAGAAGAGCAAGTAACAAGCAAGGATTTGCTCGAAGAAGAAATAATGAAAGCAATTCAGAACCTCGAGAAGTACCAGAAAAAAAATAAGAAAGTAAGACCAAGACAATTATCCCCAGGCAACTTCGTTCTGAAAAGAAAGAGAAATGAAGACACAGTTGGAAAGTTTTAACAAAAATGGGAAGGTCCATGTCTTATCACAAGAACAAACAAATTGGGAGCATTTCACTTGGCAAACATGAATGGAGAAAAAATTGACCACACCTGGAACATTGAGGCTCTACGGAGATACTACCCTTAGACTCTAATTTTTGCCCTTAGACTCTAATTTTTTTTACAAGTTCTATGATAGAAGTAGACTAGTTTTTACATTGCAAAGTTTCAATACACATGTAAACGAGTTGCACTCTTTTTCCACTCAGGGGAAGCCCTTCACAGGGTGAGTGGTTTTTTAACGAGGTAGTCTCTATGCTAAATTCTCATCAAATATAAATGAGAAACTATTCCCCTAAGTCTTAAAAGTACAGCAAAAAACTAAAAAGCCAAAGAGTATACTTAAATATACTCAAATATCGGCCAAAATAAACTAAAATAGGTAGCATCATTATTCGAACAAGCAAAAAATAATGCTAACCTATCTAAACAAATATCGTATCTACTTTTCAGTTTTTTCAAATTCACTAAGGTGAAATTTGACTTCTAAGCGAAGTCTACGCGTTGCCTTCGCAAAAGAGTGAAGGGACGGCGTTTTTCAAATTCACTAAGGTGAAATTTGACTTCTAAGCGAAGTCTGCGCGTTGCCTTCGCAAAAAAGTGAGTCGACGACGTTTTTCAAATTCGCTAAGGCGAAATTTGACTTCTAAGCGAAGTCTACATGTTGCCTTCACAAAAAGTGAGGGGATGACGTTTTTCAAATTCACTAAGGTGAAATTTGATTTCTAAGCGAAGTCTGCGCGTTGCCTTTGAAAAAAAGTGAAGGGACGGCGTTTTTTAAATTTATTAAGGTGAAATTTGACTTCTAAGCGAGGTCTACGCGTTGCCTTCGCACAAAAGTGAGGGGACGGCGTTTTTCAAATTCACTAAGATGAAATTTGACTTCTAAGCGAAGTCTACACTTTGCTCACAAAATTTCAAACATCAATACAAAAGTATGCAATATTTAATTCCATCATAAAACTGAATAATTTATTACATATCAATAAGAGAAGTTTACAACAAAAGTTACAATCAATCACTTTCCGAAGCTACAATATGTATATATTTTTCTTCTCTGTCTGTTAAATTTTAGAAGCTATATTTTATTTTATGATGACCAAGCTGCGTAATATATAAGTTAATATCAATAATAATATGATAATATCAATAATAATATGATAATATTGATTGTATCAAATTAAAATACAACCTTAAACCTTAATAGAATTTTTTCTTCCGTTACCTGGCACAAAAATATTTACACGTAAATATATAACTTTAATTTTTATACTATTTATGTATGGTGAGTTAGATATCGAAGTTCATGAATTCTTATGAGGATCCATAAAATATATAATTTTAATATCTGATTAAAGTTTATAAAGAGTTAGTTGCCGTCAGTTAATATTGATAATAATATGATAATATTGATTGTATAAAATTAAAATACAACCTTAAACCTTAATAGAATTTTTTCTTCTGCAGGGCACAAAAATATTTACATGTAATATATTGTAACTTTAATTTTTCTACTATTTATGTATGGTGAGTTAGATATCAATTTTCATGAATTCTTTTGAGGATCCATAAAATATGTAATTTTAATATCTAATTAAAGTTTGTAAGGAGTTAGTTGCCATCGTTCCAAAGATTGATCTATCAGTTGATGCTTACAACACGGGGATACATTTATTTTGATTAGATCGGATGACAAACTAATTAAGATTTCAGTCCACGATCTTAATTTTCACATGGCAGTCCTTATCGGGCAATATACTGGTACATGCGTACACCACGGGGATACATTTATTTGATTAGCTTAGATGACAAACTAATCAAGATTTCAGTCGACGTTTGATTAGTTGGACCATTGACTGATCAATATTTTAATAAAGTAAGTTTTATTTCTAATAAAAAATTATATCAACAACTGGGTGATGAAATAATTTTTTATTATTAGGAAAAGGTAAAAGTTTCAAAGACTCAATATTTATTTTATAAGAAAAAAAGAAAACAGACAAGAATAAAATAAATCTCGATGGGCATCCTGAACCGAGGCGGGCACGTGCTAACCACGTGCCTTACCCGTCCCCGGCGTCGTCGAGCTCCAACTCGCGACGCATCTTGATGGCCGCCCCCGGTGGCGGTGCCGGAGACGCCGCCTCCACCCCTGCCTTCGCAGCGGCCGCGGCCAGGGCCGTCGAGGAGGCGCGCGCTCCTGTCCGCCTTAGCGCCGGACTACGACGACGAGGACCTCGAGGACCGGGCGGCCGAGAAGGTCATCGTGTCCATGTCGGACGAGCCGGACCCGGAGGACGGCGACGACGCGGCGCTCTGCTCCTCCTCGGAGTAGGCCCCGCCGTCCTTCTCGTGGCGGAAGCTCTGGCTCTTCACGGGGCCTAGACGGTCGGGAAACAGAAACACACTTGAGCTCTGGTACGTGCGCCGACGCGGCGTCGCCGCGGGCCGCTTCTCCTTCACGCTCACCGCGTCTCTCTCTGCGCGATCAGGCCTCTCCACTGGAAACTCCGCGCACACGTCCCTCCTGCTGCGCTGCGGCTCCCTCGCGCTCCTCTTCACGGCGCCCTACAGCAACGCGTACGGTGCCGTCGCCGCCGCATCTGTGCCCTTCTAAGCCTTCTTCTCATCCGCCGCCACGCGGCACTTCCCGGACGGCCACGGCCTCGCAGTGCAGGCCGTCGCGCTCCGCGTCGCTGACGCCGAAGACGTCTTCCACCCACGCGGCCTGCGGGACGGCAGCGTGGGACGGAAACGGAACCGATGCAGCAGCAACGCCAGGAGAGTTGGACGCGAGCGACAAATGGGCCAGGCGCCAGTGAGTGGGCCGAGCGGTTGGGCTAGATTAGAATGGGCTGGATGAAAAAAATAAGCTGAAATTTTACCTTTTTATTATTACTAGCAAAATTATCCGTGCGTTGCAACGGGACGCACATCTTGCGTGGTCCTAGATAATTTATAACTTAGAGATTTAATGATCGCATCATGCATTTCAATTAGTTGTGCGATTTTATCCAATATCATAGTTGGACACGTGCTACCGGTGGGTTTAATTTTATATATAGCAACCTTGTGGCAATGGCATGACCACATACCTAGTGATAATGGCTTGAAGCAAATAAACAAATTCACGTAGATGTCTTTAAAATTAATGGTTACTGCTTAATTAAATAAACTGCCACATTTGATTGAAATAAATATTGTCGGTTTATGAAAGTAGGCCAGTGATTTTTAGCAAAAATATATATACCTACATTTAAAAGTAATTGTTATAATAATAACTCAATCAAGAAGCTTTGCGCTTATATCTTTTAACGAAGTCATGGTTACCTTGGAGCAGTACTCATTTGCGGTTGACGAAATGCACCCCTCATATGCCCGTGCGTTGCAACGAGATTTATATCTTGCGTCATTTATTTCGAATGCATTTTAAATCAAACTACTTAGGTTGCTTGGACATACGCTATCTAACTCGTATGAGTACGGCTCATAAGTTCAAGACAATTAAATAATTAAAATTTTGTCCTCTAATTCTTCATATATTACTAACTCTTAATAAACTCAGCTAGCAAACGAACTGTATACCAAAGTGACGGGCGGAACCTAGTAGCTCACTACGTAAAAAACGATTTTTAGCAACGGGTCGAATTTTTTTTAGATGTGGCTGGTGATGGAGCTGTCCCTACAGTGCCATGCTCGGATGCCCAGACACCAGCCGCCCCTACAAATAGAACAGCAGGGGCGGCTGGTGATACGAGCCGCCCCTACAAATGGGTAAAATTTATAGGGGCGGCTTAATCACCGGCCGCCCCCAATGTTTCTATTTGTAGGGGAGGCTGGTGATTGAGCCGCCCCTACAAATGCCCCACGTACAAAAATATCTACTCCCTCCGATCTCTCTCTCTCTCCGTCTCGACTCCCTCTCTCTCTCCCCCCCTCGCTCTCCCTCTCCTCCGAGCCCCTCGTCTCTCCCCCCCCTGCCCCCCGGCCACCTCCCAATGCCTCCCGACGCCGTTGGGAAGCCGCGCCTCCACGTCTCCACCGCCGTCCCCCCACTGAGTCCCCGTCCGACACCGTGTGGTGTGGGCGCCAGCGCTCTCGGTCTGCGGCTCCTCTCCCGCGCGGTGGAGAGGCTGCGGCCGCTGCTTGTCTAGGGGCCGCCGACGATGCAGCTGAGGCCGGAGGAGGAGGAGGTAAAAGCCTCGTAAAACTGAGCCGAGTGGAAAGAGTCTGAAACCGTAAGCTGAGCACCGCAGAGGAAGGCGTCTTCGTACTCGCCTCTCTCTGCGACCTAGAGCTTTTACCCCTCCTCCCATTTCCCGCCGCTGCTCCACCATCCCGATGGCACCATGAGGGAGTGCATCTCGATCCACATCGGCCAGGCCGGTATCCAGGTTGGAAACGCGTGCTGGGAGCTTTACTGCCTCGAGCATGGCATTCAGGTACCGATCCGTTCATTTCCCCTTCCGTTCTTGCGTTGTAGCTGTGGGTATATGTTGGATCTATGTGTTCTTGGGGTTGTTGTGCTCCAGATTTGGTGGATCTGAGTGGTGTGGGGAAATTATATTTAAAATGAGTTGTTATGTTTGCGGATCTATGTGTTCTTGGGGTTGTTGTGCTCCAGATTTGGTTGAACTGTACGGAGCGAGTCAGTTAGGTTTTCTTAATTTAAGATTTGTCTCAGATCTGTTTCAATTGGGCTGGATCTAGTAGTTTATAGGATTCTGTAGGCAGTCATGGTTTCAAGTAGTCAGCCTGTTCGCTTGTTGATTTCAGCCAGCCCAAACCAGCCAGCCAACAGAATTTTCCTCTCAAAAAAACCAGCACCAGCCAGCCCAAACCAGCACCAACACCAACCAGCGAACATGCCCATTGTCTCTAAAATGTTAGCAATATATGATTGATCAACGGAATTATCAGCTAACTTTGTCTCTTCTGTTAACTAATTTGTTTGGGGTTAGATTATGTATGCTAATTTTTATAGCCAGATATCGTGTCATCATATTTACTGATGTTGAACTTGTTGGCCTTCAGATGATTGTTTAAAAGCTGGTAAAAAACTTCAGGTGCGTCCTCTTCAGACAACTGAAACGGAAGGTATGTTCACACTTTTTACATCCCCAAATAAAGCTACTTTAAAAGTTTTCACTGTATGAACTTAATATCTAGATTTGCATGGGATGTGCTACTTGTTGAATGGCTTTTAGAGGTGTCTCAATAGGAAAATTATGCCAATAAGCTTCGGGTCATGCTTCCCATTTCAACTTCAATTTGTGTTCGTCTTGGCTCTACATATTTTCTTTTTATATTGTGGTCCCTCGTACTTTTTGCAAAAGAAAAGCACACTTGACATGTTTCCGCTGTGTTGCCGCTGTGACTAACCTCATTTTTGTTATGCCCACTTTTCTGCACCTATTGCACCTAATTTTGTCCATCTAGCGCACTAATTTTATTACTGTTGTCAATATCATCAGTCTAAGCCACTACCAGCCTCCATAGGATTGACGAATCCCTAAAATTTCTCATTATTAGAGAACAACTGCAGCACATCTTTATTTGCTCTGTTCATCTATGAAATTGATGCTTAATAAGAAGATATATGCGTTGTTAACTATTTTTTTGCATCTCTTATTTGGCTGACACTTCAGTGTAACAGCCATGTTAGTCTTTGATGTGTTTTCTTTGCAACTAATAAGTACCTTGATATCTCATATCTGCCCTTTTAACTGTTTAATTAGTTACAGGTACTACTGCTGCCCCAGTCTTGCAGACTATCTCTAGTAGCTTGACATGCCCTGCTATATACACTGGGATCCCATCAGTTGCAAATGCAGGTAAATTGGCTAATTGCGTGCTAAGAACACCTGCTGCTCAAATCTTCCCAAACTGATGTGACCTCTGTAATGCCTTGTCCTGGTACATTCTAGTGTGACTACTGTTTAGTCCTATGCTGCTATGCAGTATGTGTTCACCTCATTTTTTTCTGCGGAGGTTATCTTTAAAACATCCATGGTGCTTAAGTTGTCCATTACATTATTTGCTTCTTGTTTTGTTTTGCTTTATATCTTATTATCTGTTTATTAAGGTGCATGATAATTCATAAAAAACACTTGAATGCAATAGCCTTGCCAAACTTTGATATGTCACTTTGCATATGTAGCTGCCTGCTACTAATTCGAACTGTTCCACTCTCGCAGACTATGTTTGGTAGCTTGGCAGGCCCTGTTATAAACCCTGTGGTGACATAAGTGGAAAATGCAGGTAAGTTGACAAATTATTTGATAAGAACACATGCTGCTCCAGTCTTCCATTCTTCTAGAAACCCAAGTCTCTCGTTAGTACATCACTCCTGCTGGTTCTTACTCATCAACTTGGTACAGGTGCTCTTGTTGCTCCAGTCTCACGTAATGTGTTTGTTACTCCTGGGATGCCATTGGCAAATGCAGGTAAAACTGTTTAACCTTGTGCTAAGAGCACCTCTCCAGTATCACATGCTATTTTTAGTAGACAACCTCTGGTAGAAACTATGGTATCTGATCAGTGACAAATGTAGGTAAATCAGCATGCCATGCCCTTTACTCCTGGTGCTCAAATCTCGTCGACTGTGGTTGGTTGCTTGACAAGCCCTGCTAAAAATTCCGAGCTCCCACTGATGACAAATGCAGGTTTGCAGTTTGCTCTGATACTTGGATGAGTTTTCATCTCCACTGTTGATCCACTATATTATTGCTTGTGAGAACACCAAAAGTGCTAGCCAGAGGGACGTTAACATGCTTGCTTTCCTACTCCATTCTGCAGCATCTCCAAAAATTTTGAAAGATGCACAACAATGATCAGGATAAAGCTGTTTACTTCGATATCTTGGTATTGCAGTAAATTCTTGCCCCATTATGTGCTGCCAATGATCTTGATTGTGTGTCATGAAGTCTCTGTCCTTGGTCTTGTTGGTTACTGGAAAATTTCACCAATATTAGCTGAAACAGGGCATTGTTAAACTATTTAATTTCAGATTTTGTGAAGTTTATATGGCAGTCAACTTATTTTCCCCCTTTCCTGCCTGTGTTCAATCTTGCAGGGAAAGTACATGGTGGTCTATCCACAGCGACTTGCTACCATGTTTCACAACTCAATCATATTGCAGTCACTTCTAATATGGGGAACATCATTGCTTATGGGTGGACACCCTGCGCTGGTGTCCTTTGCAATATCATGCTTGAGCATCATTCTATTGTTGATATTTTCTATCTGCTTACCAGTTGTGGTAGCATTTGCTCTGCCCTATATATGTCCATTTCCTGTTCCATATGTTGCAAACCCATGGTTAATTATTGGCTTATTTGGTTCACCTGCACTGCTTGGAGCATTTATTGGTCAACATATTGGATTTTTTTTTTTTGCGGAAAAATGATTTGCAGGGGTGGTTGGTACTATAGCCACCCCTACAGGATGTTTCTAGACCATCTCTATAAATCGATTTATAGAAGCAGCTATAGTACCAACCATTCCTATAAATCAATTTGTAGGTACGGTTGGTAACACCAGCCGCCTTTACATATAGCGGCGGCTGGCCGAACCGCCCGAAGCAGCACCGTACCGTCGAGCCCTTCTTGCAGCCACAACTCCCACTTCCCATGGCTAAGGACCGACGGTGGTGGATGAGCTCCTCGAGGCGACGCACTGCACCGGCGCCGGGGATTCCATTGGCGCGGCGATGCATCACCAGCTCCCCTCGCCGCTGGCGTCGAGCCGGGGTCCTGCCACCTTCCTCTCCTCCACCCCGCCGCTGACCTCCGGTATGCGCTCCTGCGCCTCATCGTCAAAACTGCCGCCCTCCTGCTCGGATCTGCCTCATCCCCGATCGACGTCACGCTTCTATGGTTGGCTGGACGACGAGCGCTTTCCTGTTTCATGTTTTTTTCTCGCTTAGATTCACTGGTGGAGCATTTTTTTTTAGCTTTGGCCGGTACTGATGGAGTTGAAGTTGTTTTAGAAAAGCGTTTCGTAAAATAGTTTTAGGTAAAAACAGCAAATTGTCTATACCGTCCTTATGTTTTTTTCTCTTTTTGTTTTTCTTTTTTTCCTTATTTATTTTACATTTGTCTTATTCTCTCTGATTCTCTTCACCGCCGGATAGGACCGCACGCAAGCATATCTCTTCACCGTGAGATCCACCGCACCCAAAGCAAGCGTTATCTTCTCCTATCCTCTGCCTTATCTTCTCCATCCACACGCAAGCGGCTCCGGTGGCCATCTCACGTGCCGGCCGATTCGTGCAGTGACGGCCGTGCGCTCCAGCGGAAGCGGACGAACCGCTCACGCGCGGGCTCCAGCGGAAGCGGACGAACCGCCGCACACGCCATCGTCGTCACCGCGTCCGCGTCTGCGGGCGCCTGGGGGGATACGCGCCTGCAGAGGAACGTGTCGCTCTTTCGCAGGATGGTGCCAGCGCTCGAGGAGCGCTCACCGGCCGCCATTCTCCTCAAGCGTCTTGCATACATGGCCTAGAAGCTGTCGGGCTTCGCGGCCAACCGCGTCATCGGTTCGAGCACCGATCTCGACTCGTCAGCCAGGTTCCCGTTCCTCCTCGCTGAGCGTCTCGACGTATCAGACTCAGTTCGAACTCGTCGTATCAGACTCGGTTCGGTTTTGGGGCACGCGTACTCGTCGGAGCGTCTGAGTTTTGGGTCTAGCGCACGAATCGTCGTTTGGACGAAAGCCCTTTGTATTTTTCTGTAGGTTTATTTATAAGTGTAAATATAAAGCGACTAGCATTTGATTTTTGGTAGCTGCACGAGATCGTGATATTTCTGGACTGGACAACCGACTCAAACTTCTTTCTTTTACGATTTGCAATAGATGGATTCGAGAACAGTCATAGAAATCTGAAGAGATTATTAGGTAATATTCTTTTGTAGGGACTTAGCTGCCTGCTGGACTCGGACTCGGTCCGATCAAGGGAGAGCGGAGCTGACAGCTGACTGGGAAAGCGAAGACTCATCGGACATGCGGGACGCCCGGTGTTTTTTTTTATATCTTTATACACGTCTTCAGGCCAGACAAAAAATAGTCCATGACGTGAGTCCGGCAGCCCACGGAGCAGTTGTGCTCGTTTTCCAAATCAAGTCAATTATGGATCTGTTCGATTTTTTGCTGGGGGCCTTGTTTAGATGGTAAATTTTTGTAATCTGGATATAGTAGCACGTTTCGTTTCTATTTGACAAACTTTGTTCGATCATGTACTAACTAGGCTCAAAAGATTCGTCTCGTAATTTACAACCAAACTGTGTAATTAGTTATTTTTTTAACCTACATTTAATGTTCCATGCATGCGTCAAAAAATTGATGTAATGGAGAGAGAGTGAAAAAACTTGGAATTTTGAGGTAATCAAGGCCTGGATTTGGATTCGGAAGCAGTTTTCTACCTGGTTTTCACCATCCTTACATGTGAGACCTCCGCGCGCTGCGGCGGCGGTCCGATGAGGATTCGAGCTAGCTACGAAGGGAGAGGAATGGAGGTAGGACGAATCTCGCCGGCTGAGGTCCGGCTTTGGAAACAAGTTGACAGAGTTTTTGGTTTGATAATTGTTACAGACTCTGTTTCACTCTTCACTACTTATCCTCTGTTGCTGTAGTCTTGGCCTCGCAGGCAGCACAAGCCCATTCAGGTCCGGCCAGGCGCACATTCGGAGTCTTGGGCCTTCTGTCGCGCTTGGGCCGGGGAACGGCTCCTGGGTCACCAGGATGTGGGCTGCTGACATTACAAGTAGTTAGGGAGGACCGGACCAAAATAATGGGACAAAAAAGAGAGGTGGAGATTTTACCTCTTTATTATTATTATTATTATTATTATTATTATTATTATTATTATTATATGTATAAATTTAATATATATATAGATATAGATACAGATGAACCCAAGGTGCTTGACTAGGTCCGGCCTCCTGTA
This sequence comes from Miscanthus lutarioriparius, assembly GCA_904845875.1. Classification (NCBI taxonomy): domain Eukaryota; kingdom Viridiplantae; phylum Streptophyta; class Magnoliopsida; order Poales; family Poaceae; genus Miscanthus; species Miscanthus lutarioriparius. The sequence goes on from CAJGYO010000201.1 coordinate 56,392, forward strand.
GCTGTACCACCCTTCCTCGGCAAGCATCGCGCATAGACTGCTTTGATTGAACAATTCTCTACTGCTACAAATTCGGTGAGATTGGAGATGTTGCATATCAGAGCAAAGTAGGGGTTCAGGTTGGTTGCAGCACAGCACCCAAGGGGTAAGGGATACATTGCCAAGCACCCTGGCAATGATATGCCAAGCTCGGAAGGAGTGGCTGACACCATTGTCACCAGGAAGCTAATGAGCAGCAGGATGAGTAAAGCTTCTTGCATGGCTAGGGATGTATGGTGGTCGCTTGCTACGGCAGTGTTTCTAGCTTCCTAGATATATAAGCCAGTGCTCTCTCATGCTTCATTTCTATGATACGATGCGGTTATATATGCTATGGACTAGGCTAGATCATAGGTTAAGTAGAAGTAGATGCAATTCAGATTCCTTTTCAGATGATATATGCTGCTGCTGATGCGTTGAATTGTTTTATGTGCTGTTAATTTCCTCGATTGGTGATTAACTAGTGTAGGTGGTATCAATGTTAAAACTGAGCTTTGTAATGCTTTACCCGTCCAAAGTTGAGAAGGCATATTGGCATAATATTGTTTTGTCAAATCGGGAGAAGTCAGCTACGCTTTATAGGCTAATCCATATGCAAAACAATCCTTGTTTCCAGTCTCATCGTATGAGTTTTATCTGACGAATATGAAAGCATGCATGCCTCTTCTTCTTGAGGGGTCGCTGTAGCTTCAAACCTTCCTCTGCAATAACAAAATGGATGAAATAAGCAATAATGGATCGACTCTGAAAAACTGGGACAGCTTACACGAAAATGAAGTTGAAACATATGTTCGGCTTACCTTATCAGCCTATTCGGGAGGCCATAAACGATCATGGATTATTTACTGTTGGCTGGTTTGGTATGAGAGAAAAATATTGTTCTGACTGAAAATTTACGATCGTTTACGACTAAGCGAACAGGCTGTATATTCCGGCTTATTCGGCTTCTTTTTTCGGCCGAAACAATGTTTTTCTCTCACAACAATTCAGCCGGAACAGTGTTTTTCAGCCAATTTCAGCCAAGCGAACGGGTATATTTGATTGATCATTCATCTATGTCTATGGGATAGGTAATTCATCGTACATATAGTCAGGGCTTGATCGAATCCGTCGCAAATTATTTTCTTTTCTTGCAAGCCGTCATGTGTTTTGACTTTATCGACGATGTGCTGTTTCCATGCACCTCTCACTGATGGCATATATAAGAAAAACTGTGCTATATATGTGTATAATGCTCTCGTTACCTCATCCGTCCGTTCTAAACTGTAGGTCGTTTTGACTTTTCTAGATATAATAATAAAATAAATTTAAATATATATATAGTAAAAACTACTTCATCCTAAATCATAAGACATCATAGTTTTTGTGGAGCTTTTGTACTGATCTATACATTATGTCTAGATATATATAGTAAAAGCAATGTAAGCCAAAATGTATTATAATTTAAAATGAAAACGGAGAATATGCATTAAGAAAAGTTAGAACAACTTATAACTTAGAATAGAGGGGGTATTATAATTGATGTTGATGGCCTGAACTACGTACAAATACAGTCAAATCATTTTGATAAGGAAAAAGTCCACCTTACCTCCCTCAACTTTTGCGAAAATCTGATTTTCCTCCATGAACTCTAAAAACAGGTCAATCACCTCCCTGAACTTTTAAAACCGTTCATTTTACCTCCCTGACCGGTTATAAGCGGTTTTGAAAGGCGGTTTTGTTTTTTTCTTTTTCATTTATTTTGCCTGAATCTTTGAAAAATCATAGTAAATCATAGAAAAATCATAGAAAAATCATAAAATGGAAAATTTAATTTTGTTGGACTCCACATGAGTAGATCTACGCAGTGAATATATAATATGGTATGCTTTAGATCTAGACTTTTCTGTAATTAATTTATATCTGCAGTTTCTATGATCCAATTGTGGTAAAATTTTTATGGTGCACTAATTATTGTATGCTTGAACTGTAGTAAAATTTTCATACTCATTGGATCATGTATAACTTAGTTATAGATTTATTTAGGTGTATTCTTGTTAAAAAGTTATACATGAATAAATCTATAATTAAGTTATACATGATCCAGTGAGTACGAAATTTTTACTACAGCTCAAGCATATAATAATTAGCTCATTATAAAAATTTCACCATAATTGGACCATAGAAACTGCAGCTATGAATTAATTACATAAAAACATAGATCTAAAACTACAACAAAAAAATTGTACTAAACCATACCATATTATATGTTCATTGTGTAGATATACTCATGTGGAGTAAAAAAAATTGGATTTTCTATTTTATGATTTTTTTGTGATTTACTATGATTTTTCAAAGATTCAGCCAAAATAAATAAAAAAGAAAAAAACAAAACCATCTTTGAAAACCGCTTATAACTCGGTCAGGGAGGTAAAACGAATGGTTTTAAAAAATCAGGGAGGTAGTTTACCCGGTTTTAGAGTTCAAAGGGAAAAACAGACTTTCGTTATAGTTGAGGAGGTAATGCAGACTTTTTCTTACACGCCCATACGATGGGCCTTGCTCATGATGGGCCGTATGAAGACTCCGAAAGACAGTTCTCTCATGGGGTATGCCATCCGCGACTGCCACTTGACGGGCCGGCCAGCTGGTGGACCGCGGTCCGTCTCGCTCACATCGTCGCCTCGAGGGACGAGAGCTGTCAATCCGGCGGCGGTGGCGCCTGGCGGAGCCTCTCCATACTGGCATACACGTCCGACCCCGCACCCATTCGCCTCTCGCCGCCGACTTCCCGTACAGCCGCCTCGCCCACACGCACCTCCGTCTCCTCTGCTCCCCTTTGCGCCCCGCTTTGCCTCTTCTTCTCAGACGAGATCGACCCGGCCCACCCGCGCAAGCTGTGCTCCTGCACCTCCCTCCTCTGCCCTCTCAAGTGAGCACGAGTGTGGTCCTAAGTCCTTACTCGAATAATCACCTTATATTTGCCTTCTGCAGCTGTACCGAGCTCGCTGTAAACTGTACGGGCACGGAACGGATAGCCTAAAGTTAGCTCCTGGCGATTGCATATCTACAGGATCTGGTTCTATGATAAGGTTTGTTGCTTAATCTGTCTTTTCAGCTACTATTCAAAATACTTTCTTCCATGTGTTTGTGTTGTTTCGGTCATGCAATTTTCGTTCTGTTTTGCTTTGTCTTTCTATTCGTTTTTCTTTCAGTAGAATAAGATACTGCATACTGAATAAACTGCAGTTCTCCATTGAGGTTCCAATTTCCATGTAGCACCCAGCCTCTGTAGGGGGGAATGAAATGCTGTACAATGTAGGCTACGATTGTAGCATAGATTTGATTAAACCACTCATTTCTTGCATACAGTGTATGTATCTATTATAATCCTGTATGTCCAAATCCTGGATCTGGAGAAAGGTTGCTCTAATGAATGTGTAAGAAAATCTTGGAATACATGTACATGTGACCAAGTTAATTCAAGCCCAAATAGAGTTTCAATTTAGACTATAGATGCAGTTAATTCAGACAGATTGCAGCACATGAGTGATGATTTTGATGTGCACACACACAAATGTATGGCAAGTACATAAAACAATTTTTACGCATCGCAAAAATTTAAACCATCATACGAAATTGGGGCGACGTTGCATGTAGTTATCTTGCAAAGTCTACCTCTGTTACGGCGTGGGCGATGCGGAGAGCGCAGCAGAGAATGCAAGAGCAGTTGAGACTGGGAAGAAGAACACGCAGGGGATATCTGGGAACCGGAGGCTGGTTGTGGGTGACGGCAGCGGCGTCGGAAGGCTCCGTCACCACCATCGAGAGGAAACCCACACCCTTCCCGGGGAAGGTTTATTTCTCTCAATGCCTATTACAAACTAACTGAGTGCCCTTTATACGATAGGTGCACTTTTAGAAAATAACCAATCTCCTATTATCTCTCCTAACTGTAGATCCTATTTTCCTTCCCACAACCTCCAGCTGTGCAGCTACTTGCCTGCCTGGACTTTGCCACAATTTGGGCTCCTCTGGCGCCACGGTTGCCGGCGGTATTGCCGGCCCACAAAGGAGTCCACAACAACCACTGGTGGAACCAGGGGGGCTAGCAGGGGCCAAGGCCCGCCCTATGGTCTGAAATTTTTTTAAATTCCTGCTTCAGCCATGGTTGTAGTAGCTATTTCAAAGTGAAGGAGTTCTTGAAGTTATTGTCTTTGGTTCCGCCACTGACAACAACCTCCAAAACCAGTTTGGTTGTCTCCAAGCTCTGGTCTTCCGTCTCATCTGAAGGGAGATATGCTGATGGCCCTCCTTAATAATGTCGAGCCTTCTCAACGTTTGTAGTCGCTCTGCAACTTCCTTCATCGTTGGCCTCTCATCTCCTTTTGGGCTCAGGCAGTGCATGGCAAGTTCAGCTAGTTTCTGAAGTACTATCATTATTTCATTCTGTATTATTTCACTGTCCAAAATATCCCGGAGCTTGTTCTGGTGGAACATCTGTATGAAAGTATGAGATAGTGCTCTCTTTTCATTAGAGGTATCAACGTATACAGCCTTCTTTCTTGTCATTAACTCTAAAAGAACAACCCCGAAGCTGTATACATCACTTTTGTCACTTAGACGCTGACTGACAAAACTCTCAGGGTCAATATAACCAAAAGTTCCTTGGATAAGCATAACGAAATCATTTTTGTCCATGGGCTTCAGTGAGGATGCTCCAAAGTCTGACATTTTTGCATTGTATTCTTCATCCAAGAGTATATTGAGGGATTTGACATCTCCATGCAGAATTGTGCGAGAAGTTGCTGAATGAATGTAGGCAAGAGCTTCTGCTGACTGTGTAGCAATCTTCAATCTAAGATCCAATGGGATTGGTGATCTGCTTTCATTGACATGAAGGAACTCAGAGAGGGTACCATTGGAAATGTACTCATACACCAACATCGGCACATCTACCTCCAAGCAGCATCCTAGTAACCTTACAATGTTCCTGTGGTTAATTTGTGATAAGATTATTATCTCATTCACAAATTCTTCTCTGCTGTCATCATCATCCTTTAGTTTGGACTTCTTTATGGCAACCTGTTTGTTATCGTCTAAAGTTCCTCTGTAGACCATTCCATGACCACCACATCCAAGAACATTATCTTCACTGAAGTTGTCTGTGGCTTTCTTTATGTCGTTCTCTGAGAGTATGAGAACGGTGTCAACTTGCCTTGATCTCATCTCATCATATAATCTCAGACCCCCATTTCGTTTGAAATATTCATCCTTCTCCTTCCTATGCTTCCTTTGTTGTAACTTCATAACCAATAAGCATGTCAAAGATATCACTAGAACTGCAGAAACACTGAGACCTGCACAATGGTTACTCTGTATGATTGAGTGCCTCAAAACCTAGAAAAAAAATACCTTATATAGATTTAAAATTTGCTCTCAATTATGGTCCTTGCCTATAACTGCCTGTTCAGCTTTGCTAAGCACAGGTCGGCATCCAGAATTTGTACCATCTGATCTTGTTCCTATCCTGCACTTGCATATATAGCCTCCTGGTGTATTGCGACAGCGCCCATTTTCACATGGATATAGTTTTTTGTACCTATCGTCCTGCTTACGCAGCTCGCACTCATCTATATCTGCACGAAGTTAAGAGTTTGAAAACATGTTAATATGGTTTTAGGAGAAATGCAAAGTATTTCAGTGTATGAAGTTTACTTAAGATATGTTGGACAAGTAACAAATAAGTTTTGATATCTTGAACTAGTAAATTTTTGAGCTGTGATTGGCTCTAATCATGTGTTGGCTAGACTTTTTCTTGCAGTTGTTGACCTTGATTTCTAAATTCTAGTTTACAGCAAGGTTATTTGAGGAAATACTTACCTTGGCAACCTTTGAGAAGATAAGGATTGCCTTCATAACCTGTAGAGCAGTTGCACAAGTATCCTGGACCATTTCTTGCATTCACACAGTAGCTGTTTGAACTGACACAAGCATAGTCTTCTGGTGCTTTTGCCCCATCCTTGGGACAGGAACTGTTTCTAATGGCCCAGTCATTGACGACAGGGACACCTCTAGGAGCTCTGTCATAGATGAACAAACGGTGACCGATGAGGTCCTGGCCCCTGAAGCTGTACCACCCAGCCTCGGCAAGCATCGCATAGGAGCATGGGTTGAAGTCCCACACACTGCTCTCGTTCATTGTGATTATTGGTTTGAAGTCTGTGAGGTTGGAGGAGATGGCGGTCTCGCAGCATCCTGTCCCCGTGCACGGTGCCCCGTCAGATGTGCTGTTGATGCCTTGGCAGTAGGAGTAGCAGCCAGCCACATGCAGATCAGAGCTGTTGTTGTCCGTGACGCCGCCGATGAGCCAGAGGGTGTTGCAGCCAATGACCGTGAAATGGTTGCGGGTGGAGGCCATGAATGGCGTGCCATCCAGGCTGAACTCAGTGGTGGAGTAGTATGATGTGGTGTTTGACGTGAAGCAACTGTAGCTGACATCGCCGTAAACACGGGCTTCGCCATGCTCCAAGGAGATGTCAATGACCTCTACAGCTACGGGAGAGTCACCAAACATAGGTCTTGGTGGTTGGAAGCTGTCGTTGCATATCAGAGCAAAGTAGGAGTTCAGGTTGGTTGCAGCACAGCTTGGGCCGATGCCGAAGGGGTAAGGAATGGATACATTGCCACACTTATTGGGGCACCCTGGCAATGATATGCCAGGCTCGGAAGGGGTGGCTGACACCATTGTCACCAGGAAGCTGATGAACAACAGGATGAGTAATGCTTCTTGCATGGCTAGGATGTATGGTGGCCGGCCGCTTGCTACTCGATCCAGTGTCTTTCTAGCTAGCTTCCTAGATATAAGCCAGTGTTCTCGCTCTCATGTTTCATTTCTATGATGATGATGCAGTTATATACGAGTGGCATGGCTAGGGACGATTTCACCTTGCTGGTTGGCGGCAGCAGCGGACAAGCGCTGGTCTGGCCGAGGAAGCTGCAGCTTTTCGTCGAGGTCGGCCCGAATCCTAGTGCACAACCTAACAGATGGATGGTAAAATACAAAGAGGAAGTGCCAAGGGAGAGGACGGAGCGGGCGAGGCAAGAGGCCGGCCGGTGCAATCGGCCAATCGCTGACAACACGCCGACGCAGCGCAAGCTAGCCCACGAAGAAGCAAAGTCAGCGGCGGACACGCACGCAACTCTGGAGGCAATCACAGGCACGGTCTTGCATTGGTGGGTGTCCAGAACGCCAACCGGAACACTGGCAACAGGGAACACACCGTGTCCACGCGTGCCGAACGCACCGGGTTGCCCGTACAGCAACAGCAGTCTTAAACGCCTGGGAAAGCACCGATTCTATGAGTGATATGGAATTGTAGTATACTAGTACATCACGCGTGCCATCGCGCGCGCCGGCAATTAAACGGGAAATCAAATGGTACAAGTAAGCATAGTAAGTACTGGTAAATGCAGCGCAGAGGTACAAAGTGTACTTATATTACATGCATGGATGTCATGAAGCCGGTAATGTTTCGAGTTGGAAGGCTAGGGTAGTGTTGCTGACACACCACAACAGTGCACGCCATATGTCCAGAGACAGGTTATAGCTTCATAACATTAGATAGTCGGATCCTAGACTATACAAGAATGCTGACGATGAGGTCCAAAAGCGCACAGATTGCGTCGCGGTATAGTAACCTACGCAGCAAAGGTTTGAACCGCCGTTGTAAATACCAATGTACATTGTGTTGAAGATGAGGGCGCTGTGGTGGCCATGCACAAGGCGATGCACCAAGGGGTTTCCCAAGCTGTACAAAACATCAGATAGGTTGAGGTGACAATAGCAGTGTTGAAGAAGGTGACTTTATAAAACTATGGCAGTATGTATCTAAAAACCTGTTTCACTTTTTCTGATTGCCTGATGATGATTTGCGTCCACCAGACTTGGCATGTGGCTTAGTATCCTGGCCTCTTGGCCTGGAAGCAGAGCATATTTATTATTGTTGAGAAGTTGCACAAAAGGATTATATCCTCATGTTCTAACTCATCACTTTAAACAGTCTGGCAAAAAATGTGAATCTCCGATCCATAGTTAGTGTTTAATACCTTTTTGCTCGGCTGTCTAGGTGGTCCTCCGGATGTTGTTCCTGTGTATCTTTATCGCGTCCGGTGATCTGGACATCTATGTTGAGTTCCCGAGAGGTCTGATGAGTAGATTCAACAAAGGTTATTTAATCCTATAGGAAAAGTACGTTATCGACAGAGGTCGCTGAACATAGTTAACAGGAAGTCTGTATTCACATTTGTTATGTGTGCGAATGTAGGTCTAGCATCAGTATGTGCGGTGTACACTTTAGGGGGGAAAAGATATGATTTGTGGATACAAAGAGGACAAACCTCCTCATGAGTAGACTGCTCCTCAAACAGCTTCCTCTTTGCAGCTTTCTTTTCAACATGGGTCGACGACTTTGCCGGGCTGGGAAACATAGCATGAGAAATTATGAACCGGCAAGTAATGTTTGATTAATTAATCAGTGGTAAGTGTCAGCTGTAGTACTTTAAATATAGCAGGCATCTATAATATTCAAAGACAGTACTGCACAATAGACTAATACATAATAGTGGGGTAGTGATATAAGATCATCAGAAGCAATACTAATTCTGGTGATGAAATAAACACAATTACACAATACTACTACTTTCATGTCACCAGAAGAAAAGGATGGTTGCATGTACAAGGATTAAAATTTATCAATGTGCATCCACCTGATGGTTTCATGTTGTGCTATTCATGATTCGCATGACGATCTTACACTACAAAGGTCAGCAGCCTACCAATGTTCTAGCAGTAAGAATAATCTGTAGCAATTTAATCTTTAGTGACTTACTGAGTCTAATAGGAACATAGCAAGAACATTTTTTTTTCATATATTGTGAGCGCGCAAATTTTGACAGTATAGCGTAAAATAGGTAACTCATGGGAAAAGAACAGCACACAGTTAGATAGTTCCGAAAATGAAAGTGGTAAAGTAATTAGTAATTGAGTTAGGAAATGGCAAGGCATGACCAGTGTCACAGTAAGGCTGACACAAGAAAGAGGTCCAGATGTCTTGGTTGAATTTCACAAAACTTTTCAAGGTATGAACACTAATTCCCAGAGATACCATATGTGTCCCTCAGAGGGTCAGACTAAATCATCTCCTGGATTATATAAACCATCTACCATTCAAGCTATTTTTATGATCATTGTTAAACAAATGGGCAAGTTTAGAACGGACCTAAAAGTGCTGCAAAGCACAGAGATACTATATGCTAACCATCCCTCGAGACCAAACCATCTGCTTTTATGGTATTATATCAACCGCTTACCATTCAAGCAAAATGCAGACGGGCAATTGTTTGGCAGATTTAGGTATAGACTTAATAAGTATATAACAGAACTCGGATGAGTTAGCAAATTGTATGTACACAGTTTGTGATATGAGACACATACTCAGCAACATCAGATGAAGCAGGGGTAAGAGTAGGTTCAGGTTCCACCGAGACCTGCACAGTGACGGGAATCAGCAGACATCACAGTGTCTGTAAATGATAGTCTGGGAAACATAGCATGAGAAATATAGCATGAGAAATTGCGAACCGAGAAGTAATGTTTGATTAATTAATCAGTGGTAAGTGTCAGCTGTAGTACTTTAAATATAGCTAGATGAGCACAAAACACAAAACACAAAACATGAAGGCAAAGTTGGATATCCGGTAAGGCTAATGAGCACAAGGATGAAGGAGCGGGATGGAAGACGCACAATAGACTGTAACACATGAAGCAATACGAAAAGACTTGGAAATCCCAAGATACCGCATAAATCAATAGCACACACATATATACGTATGTATAGCATTACAGACAATACATAAGGAAGCTAACGGATGTAAACGGTGACACATACCCTAAGCTCATCGAAAATAACCGGCCAAGCAGGTCACAACACGAAGAGAATCAGGAAAGCATGTAAGCAAAATCTAAGCATCCCGACGGCGCCAAGACAACAAGCAAATGATGACACGCCGAGGCTAGGCCGACTTTTTTTTGTAAGTAGTGAGACAACCGTAAGGACTCATGTAGAACATTGGATCTCGAGGCCGGCAACAAAGCCAACAAAATTACCGAGGGTAAGAGGAAGGTAAGTCCCGTCCACAGCGCATCTGCAAGAGGCACCTACATAGTCGATCCGGAGCAGCGACGCAACGACAGGGCCGAAACCTAGAAACAAATTCAAGTATTAGTACATACATCAGAAGGGAAATCAGTTTGGAAAACAAAAGGAATGGAAAAAGGAGTTAAGGAGTGGAGCACAAAGAAGGTGAAAAGCACTATGGAGACCACACCGGTATGAAGTGTAGGTCCCCAACCCTACCAAAATAGCAGAGGAGGAGAAGAAAATAAACGCGGTTGGAAGCAGGGTAAAGGAAGCAGGAGCAAGCAGGGCCATGGCACAGCAGAGACAACAGCAATTTGGTCAGTCAGTAGCGCAAACCACGATCCGCAAGAAATACAGCGTCTGTGACAAAGAATGCAAGAAGAGACACGACGACGCAAAGACGCTGTGTGCCGAATCGGGCAATACGTCCTGTGGTGGTGGAGGCGGCGTAACAATATGGCACCACACCACCGCCGCACGAAACCCTAGGCGAGAACAACAGACGAAGACCCCTTTGAAGAACGATGGCAACGAAGCACGTACAGCTTAGATCTGGCATAGGAGCACGTTGCAGGTCGAGCACGTCCCATCCCACAGAAGCGCAAAAGCACGGAAAAGAGAAGGGGAGGAGGAAAGGAAGGAAGATGCGGAACAAACGAGGAAGACAGAAATCCAATCTGCACGGCAAATCAAGGAGGAGAAAAGGAGCGTGAGACAAACCCGGTAAATGGAGGAGTACGGGACCCACGGAGGTGGCAACGATGGTTACGGCGGAGAGCAAGGAGCGGGCGAGGACGACCGAAACGCGGAAAGGGAGACGGAGACTGGAAGGGACCAAGGCGGCGGCGCAGTGGGACGGGAACTAGAAACAACGAACGCAGGCGAACGGGAGCGGCCACGGCTGCATAGTAGCTGGGACGGGCGTCAGCCGTGAAAACAAAGATCGAACGGACCAAAGTAAGTTTGCTACCGTGGATGGTCTGAGCGGCGGCCAAAGCTCGCTGGCTTAATGATAGTAAATGCTATAGACTATCATGTAGTATAAGGTTAAGTGCTGTTAATTTCCTCGATTGCACTGGTGATTAACTAGTGTGTTAGTACATATGAAAGGCACCTACAAAGTTGGAGCAACAGGTTGGCTCAATTTAAAACTAAGTCAGTACTGAGCAGACACTGATGGAGTGTCCGTCGAGCCCACGGACCATCCGTCAGCATGACACAGGGCAGAAACAATTGTAACAGAGTGTACTCAGACGCTATCGGAACCTTCCGCTAGGACGCCGGAACCTTCCGATAGTGTACAATTTTTGACACAGAGCATTCATAAGCTATAGACTGACCAACGGAACGACCGTGAAGTTCACGGACCATCCATCATTCTAACTAACAGTACGAAGCAAACAATAAGGGGAATTTTCTAAGTCCCTCAAGAGTGGCGGAAGCATCCGATAGAACTATGGACCATCCGATAAGATTTCGACGGAGCAATGACCCCACAGTAACCGACCAATGCTCAATCGACAAAATCCAAAGATTCAACCAACGTCAATGCCTACAAACTTGCATAGAAGTATTCTTAATCATGCTCTATAAGATTCCCAAGAAGGATTTGAAAGAACCCTAGCCATTGTATAGATCGGGCAAACCCTAGCTTTTAAATCATGGTGAAAAAAGGTAAACGCAAAAGGGAAAGGAACGTACTCGGCACCCCGCATCTTGAAAAAGCACGTGGGTGGGCGCGTGGCCGAAGGAATCAACGAAGAAGTGTCCAAGAGTTGTCGTCGCAGAGTGGGCGGCGGCGTGGGCGCGTGTGTGGGGGGGGGGATGGAGAAAAGAAAAGGACATGTCCAGGGGGCTATCGGCTTATATATAGCCTGATTCTATCGGATAGTCCGCGGGAACGACGGAGCATCCACCAAGTTAATAAGCCCGACAGTTGGAGTTAGATTTAGTGGTACACCGAAGAGTCCGTGACGGCAATCGGATCATCCGTTAGACTAAGCAAAACAGTAAAAACCCTTCAAGGAAAATTCCGAGCAACCCCTTTACAAGCTCGGGGACAAGCTTGAATTCAAGCGGGGGAGAGTTGTAACGACCCGAGTTACGTTACACCATAGACTTTCATTTTGGTCACCCAAGTTCTTGTCAAATGGAATTCCCTAACAATCTCAAGCAACCCGAACCGAAGGAAAGCATCGTTTTCACCGCAAACTAATCGACAATGTCTCAAGTTAACTACTGGTCAACCAAAGTCAATTGACCAGCCACATAAAGAGAATATCACTCCAAGGAATTAGCTCGCCATGTTTTATCTACTAAGGAGGACGAGTAAGTCACCACAAGCTTCAAATGGATTCAAGAGTCACGAGATCAGGTTCCTGAGCTGGGGTAAGCAAATTCAGAAACTACCGAATGATCCATTACGTGTATCGGACCATCCGATAAACATGTAGAGACAGAAGATTGAGTGGGAAGTGAGTTGTCATTCACTATGGGACATGGACCACATGTCAGCACGAGTGGGAGATATTTCCCAACACCAGATCCTTAGCTCCACTCATCCTCTCCTCATTTCTCTCTCACACACACTCTCTCTCTCTAGAAGGAAGAACAAGGGAAGGAAAGGATGAACTAGAGTGAGAAAGAAGAAGAAGATGGAGAAGAGAATCAAGGTGCTAGAAGGCAGCAAGATCAACCTTAGGTCAAGCACTTGAGCTTCAACAACCTCTCATCCCATGGTTAGCTCAAGAGCTCTCTCTTCTCATTATCTTGAGATCAATCCTCCAACCCTAATTCAAATATTCTCTTTTGCATGGATGAATCATGAGGATGGCTTGGTAGAAAATACTCCAAGGTTAAGGATCAAGTATACTACATCTCAATCCTCTCAAGATTTGGTTGAATTTCCCCTCATTTGGACTATTGGATGCTTTGCAAGAAAAATGAGATCCCTCTCTTTAGCTTGGAAGCAAGGATGGCATGTGTTGGATTCTTAATCCTGGTGACAAGGAACTCACCAAGAAACCAAGCTAAGTTGTCATGCTCAATCTCTCTTTATCTCTAGGATTTCTCTTAACTAAGGAGTCACTAGTTACACTAGTTAACCCAAGCCAAGCCTAGCTACCTTGAGTCTAGCAAGTCACCTAAGTTACCATAGAAATACCGTGCGCATGCATAGAGGCCATTACCCAAGATATAGGCGTGAATCCCCAAGCTTTCACCTGAGAACCCAAGAGCATAGGTTCTGTCGCCCGATCGACAGAGTGTCCGTCAGTAGGACGGAGTGTCTGTCGGTAGGACAGAGTGTCCGCCAAACCTAAAGTCTAGTCGCCAATAGTCTAGGTCTCTTGTTGAGTGAGAATAGTGGAGCGTCCGTCGCCTCGGCGGAGCGTCCAATGAATTATATTGAACCATAACCTGAGAACCCGAGAGTACCCAGTTCCTACCGGAGCCTCCGTGATTTCCACGGAGCATCCACCAAAGCCTGAACAGAGCTAATAGAGGCAACTCACCTCGACACCTGGCACAGTAGAGTGTCCGTTAGTGGGACGGAGTGTCCGACAGCCATAGTGAATGTGAGGTTGGTTAGCAAGTGTACTCAATGGGTCACCAATGCTAGATCATATCCTATAGCCATACACTACTACACCCGCACCTTTCACAGTCGCATCATAATCTACATCGCAGTCCAATTTCGGTCTCGGTAGTAAGCTGTCGGCAGTTATACTCATCGCCATCACCGTCGGTATTTGAGACCGACTGGGGTGTACACTACACCGCCGTATTGGCTTATCATCCGTCCGTGATAATGTCCTTACTTCCATCGCATTGGAGCACGACCTACGTGTGTGGGTATGCACTAACACCGCCATATGGCTTATGATCCGTCCGTGATCAGATCCTTATTCCGTCGTATTGGAGCGTGACCCGCCTGTGTTGAGACAAACATCACCGTCGCTTCAGCGTATGAACCGTCTGGTCATAGAGCATGGTCACCGTCGCGTTGCAGTATGATCCGCCCGTGATGATCCTTTAGTCTGTGTCGGGTTACTAAACGATTCGACGATGATACACTTTGATCCCTATCGCATAATACGTATAGCGACGGTGTTGGACGTTTGCACCACCAACGGCAGTGGTGATAACAAAACAATAAACATCCCTTAATAGCTTACTGAACACAAAGCATACAAATATAATCATTGCATCCATAAACCATGTTCTTACAATAACAATAAACGCTTACCATAATATCTTTCTTAACTGATGTCCTAACACAAGCGGTACATAAATTGCAAACTAAAGATACTGATCTCTATAGGCTTACATAACGAAACGACGTAGTTGTGCTCCTCCTATGTGGCACTCCTGCTTGCTAGACAAAAATGAATATAATTAGTGCATCCTTTGAATTGGTAGGCAATGCACCATGGAACCCCTCTTCTTCCTCCTAGCCAATGTAGGAAAATTGTTCAAAAGCACTCAAACTCTACCTGCATAAAGCAGCACAATTAATAATGTTCAACACACCATTCCTTTAGTTACGAAGCCCAAATTGGCCTATATATAGAATCAAAACAACTACCTACCTGAACAAAGGCATGATATAATTACAACAAAATACAACATATGCACCTTTACTACTCTGCTAATGACTCCATGAACAAGGAAACATAAGGAAGATAGTAAAGTCCGCCGTTCATATATAATAGTTTCCAGGTACTTCTAGGATAGCCGATGGCACGGGCAGGGAGGACATGAACTTTACTGCGGTTCATGTCATATGCAAGCAGTGATTTGTCCTCCCTAACAAGAAAAATCAAATTCTATTTTGGATGAACTACAATCACTCTGTAGGCCGCATCACAAACCTCGGTATCAATTTCAATATTCTTCTTTCCAAATAGCTCCAGCGTGGTCATCTTATGCTTCAATGTCCATTTACTAGTACCATAGTCTTCAAGCATCTAGATTGAAAGCTCGTACCTATTCAAAGTATCAGCAGTACATAAACACAACTGACCCTGAGCTTCATGGTTGGAGATTGCATCGCTAGTTGGCCTACGAATTTTCCTCCATGTCTTTCCCTCCATATCAACAGCAACTATCTGGGTGAACTCCAGCATGTGCATAAAACCATTAACAAACACACCTTTCCCATATGTGGATACTACAATACCCTCGCCTTATTCAGATTCTTTAAAGATTCATGCTCCAGTTTTAGATGAGTAGATGTTGACACCTAAGGAGTCATCATTGTTGATCCCATATTCAGACACATGGAAGTGCAAGGAGACTGTCGGATTGAACCCCAAGCGAGCTGGACCACAAGAATGGTTGCTACCCGACAGTAGCAACCACTTCTTAGTCACCGGATTGCAGACAACATAGCGAAACCCAGAGTATCAGAAGAGGATGAGGCCTCGGGAGCAATCTAAGATCACGACATCCTGAATGAGGAAGGGCAAGAAGGATAAGGAGGGGTATTCACTGTTGACGCTGGTGAAGTTGCGTTTGCATTTCCAGCTGCGATAAAAGAATTCAGTGAGAATCTGGGACAGCTCCTTACGATACTCGAATCCCGAGATGAGGCTATTCCAGGAGCGATAGACACACTTGCAGCTGCACAAGGAGCAGGCGGTGAGGTGGCTAAGGATGAGGACCAAGACATGGTATGAGAGGATGGCCACTTCGTTCCTCTTGTTGGGGGCCTTTTCCTCCATCTTGATGAGGATCTGGTGGAGCGGGGACGGCGATGGAAGCGACGGTGCTGTCGCCTGAATCAGAGAAGGAGCGACTATGGAGATGTGTTAGTGAGCTCGTTAATAATCAGATGGAAGCTTCATTCGTACTCAGATGAGTGAAGAAGGGAATAAAAATCTAAGAACAATGCATAAGGGTAGTGCGAAAGCATTACCATTGCCTTTGGATCTTGAGGCATTGAGCTCGAGCGGTGACGGCGGTGATGAGTGCCACCCTAGTCACCGGTGGATCTATGTTGTCTACCTACCGGTGAGGCATACCGGCATGAAGCACTAGCTTGTCGGCGGTGACTGGGGCTTGGACGCCGTTGAGTAGGGGCGGTCGCGCAGTTCGGCACTAGGGACCAGGGGCAGTGATGAGGAACAACATCACTGAGGAGGAGAAACATACGGTGGGGAGCGTCCTTTGTAAGCAACTATATCAGACATAGGAATGCAAATTTCTGAAAAACTTTGTAAATACGTGCGGGAGCGACGCGTAGGACTCACGCGCGGGCTTGGAAATTAACGAAAGCGGCGGTGAAGGCTACTGGCGGTGATGATTGGGAGATGTTAGCACCTACTAACGACGGACGTGTCATACGGTATGCGAACTCTAAGGCGCACAAATGGAACGTTCAAGTCACAACAAACAGAGATGAACTCAAAGTAATAACTACTAATATTATGGACATTTTTATTCAGAATGCAGAGGCATGTTACAATCGAACTACTCGCGGGGAGCATTACGAACGATGTCCTCTGCATCCACCAGGGCCAAGACACCATCGCCTACGGCGAAGAACTTGCCGATCAGGTTCTGGCGCTGCCGATAGCTCGTCTCTCCCAGGAACCTCGGCTCCACCACGGGCAGGTCCTCACCCAGCCGAAGCTGGGCAGCGTCCGTGGCCGAAGCGGCCCCTAGGCCAATGCAGTACGTGGCCAACTCCACAACCCGTGGTGACACGGTGCGGAGGCATCCTGATAGGGTCGTCCCCACAGGCGCAGGAGGCGAAAGCATGCGGACAGCGTTGCCTGCTGCCGCGTGGAGGTCCTGGTAGCGCCTGTTGCTCTCGGCCGCCATTCGGGAGGAGACATAGGCGTTGTCCTTTGTCTCGCCCTGCGCGGCGATCAGCTGCTCCTAGATAGCTAAAAAGGAGACAAGAAAATGCTACAACTGAAGACACGACGTCACACGTAGTGAAAGAGCAAGATCATATCATGTGGAATGCCTTACAAGCGAGGCGTGCCTAGGCCTCGGCGGAGGTAAGCTCCACCGTGATTGGCTCTCCGGTGGCGGCGGTGCCAAGCTGCCTTCCCCGTCCCATCACAGCATCGCACAAAAGCGGGGACGAGCAGGGACAACCTCCGACGACTCTTCCATTGGGCGCTTCGTTGCCCGATCCGCCATTGGATGAGATGTGAAAGATGGGGTGTCGAGGCGGAGCGCCGGACGAAGAAGATAGAAGTTTGACAGAAAAGGAATCGTGTACTTGCTTCCCCGCCTTAGCCTACGCTTTTATAGAAGGATGGGTGAGATAGGCACCCATTGGAGTTCCCTTCGATTGCACTGAGCGAGAGCACGAGTTAAGGCGAGGCCACATCTTGCACAATCATAGTGGAGCACGCTTCTCCCGACGGAAGTAATGGTGATGGAACCTATTGGAAGTTGGACGGAGAAAATTGACTCGACCACGCGGATTGGCCCCTCTAGCGCTAACCACGATCTTAGGGGAGACGAAGTGACGAACCACTAGCCTATTTTATTCTTATCGACTGCTTTGAATTATCTTTTGTAATGGCAAAGGTGGGTAATTTACATGCAAAATTAGGGGGTTCACACGAGTACCGCGCCAAGCTCATCGTCAGGCTTGCTAGCGTCGGCACCGTCTTCGTGGAAGACCGCACCACGCTCATGCCGCTACTCGACATGCTTGAGCGCTCCGCCGCGGTAGGCGATGATATTGCTGCATTTGTTCTCTCCCTTGTGCTCCATAGGTCCAATAGCAGTGCCGGCAACGACAACATTGCCCGGCGGTGGTTGAGGAAGGTCGAAGGTGATGAAGCGGACCCGGCGGCGAATGTGACGTGGAAGAATGAGATATGTACACAGCGCCTCCAACAGGCCATGTTCGTGTTGGAGGATGTAACACCCTAAAATTTGCACTTTTGAAAATAGGATTAAAATGATGTATTTATGAATTTTTGTGCTCATGAAATATAGGAAAAATAATATTTTTCATGATATTAAAATTCATCATAAGGAATTTAGCAACATTTTTGTGCATACATGCCGGTGCTTTTGAATTATTGCTATGAGTGGTGGAATCCAAAATCCAAAATAAATTCAAAATGCTTTTGAAAATGAAATAAAAAAAGCTTTGAAATAAAAGAAAAGAAAATTTGAAAATAAAAGAATTTTAAAAGTTGTGAAAATTATTTTTGGAAAACTTACCAAAATTGCTCATTTTTATTTGAATTGAAAAGTGTATTTGAAAACCATATTCAAATTTGATTGTATTTGAATTGGGTTTTGAAATATGAAAAGAAAATAGAAAAAAAATCCTTCCTCTCCCTCTCTGCCCGTCCAGCCTGCTTGGCCTGCTCTCCCTCCCCTCAGCAGCCCGCGCGCAGGCCCAGCTCCTCCTCCCCGCGTTTGGCCCAGCAGCGGAAGCCGCCAGCGCGCCTCCTCTTCCTTTATCACCGACCGCCCGGGCCCGCCTGTCAACTCCGTCCCTGTCCTCCAGTTCGTGTTCGACACGGACTCTGTGTGTCCTTCTCCGCCCTGTCCTCGACTTGGAGTACGCCTCAAGCCACGTCGAGCCCTCTTAAATAGCGCCTCAACACGTTGCACCGTATCCTTCGTACCCTAGAGCCGCAGCCGCCTCGCTCTAGCTTCGCCGCGCGCCGCAACCCTAGCGCCGCTTTCCGCCGCCACTGCGCCATCGTAGCATGACTCTCTGTCGTCGATTGGTTGCCTTCTGAGCTTCACGAGAAGGTAAGGAACCTGTAGGTACTATCCTGGATCCCTATTTCGCTCTCTGTTGTCTCCACGACGTCGCCGTAGCCTCGCCGTCGAACCTGAGCCGCTAGATCGCGCGTACCGCCGCCACCGTCCCTCCCCTGTTTCAACCGGTACCCTGGTTGGATCCGCTTAGTTCCCCTCTACCTCCCAGTGAACTCAGTTGAAGCGATGGGGCCCCGTAGGGTGTTTCCGAGCCTCACTGACGAAGGTCAGCCATGGCGCCGCCGTCTGGAAGCAGCACACCGGCGACCTCATCTCCCCCTTTTGCTCACAGCCGTCCGATCTTAGATGAACTGCCCAGATTAGAATCCCGCATATCCCTTCATAACCGGTCCATGAGCACAGTGTAGTCTAGGTCCACAGCTCTGGTCCACCACCAGCGCACCATCTTCGGCCAATCTACTTCGCCACGTCATCCTCTGAACGGGTTAGTGCCTACAGCCGCCGCACTTTTGCAAAAGAGACCCCAATGTTTTGCAAAATCAACCCGCCGTCCACCTCAGTTCAGGACTAATTCTAACCGTGCCCTGCTTTTTATGTTTTGGCCCCTGTATTTTTCCAAAAACGAGGCCAGGTCCATTAGGCATTTTAAATTCGGTTTTTAATTACTTTTAATACGAAATTGATTTCAAAATATTTACGAAATTGCCACTATCTTCTGTAGGCCATAAAATCTCTGTTTTATCTCCGATATGATCCGTTCAACTTGCGTTAGGTTCGTAATTTCATAATCTACATGTTCATACTACTGTTAGATATGTTTTCAACTTTTAAAATTTGAGGTTAGATTTAATCTATTATTTTAATAAAAGAAATATTGTTTATTTCATATCTTCTATGTTTTAGCACCGAATTGACCCATTCAAGTTGTGTTAGATTCATTACAACAAGATCTACGCGTTAGTAACAATGTTTATCATGTCACTATTTATGGAATGTCATGGTTTAAACTCTAATTTGGATAATAATTATGCAACTGAATTTTATAAATAAAATATGATTTTATAAATAAAATATGCCCCCTTGATATCCTGGATTCCTTACCAATGGGGTATTGCATTGGGTAGTATGATGCTAGTGCTAACTGAAACCATGATCTTGTAACTTGACTAATAGTATATGCAATAAACACTAAAAGATGTTTTTTAGCAACATGGAACAAGAGGGCTAGAGCATTGGGTTGTTTTTATGGTGCTCTAGATTCCTCTCCCTAAGGACTTATCTGTAAGTGATCATCTAAGACTTACAGTACAGCTATGAGGGCTACATGGCTCTAGCTTTAGCTTAGTATGAGGACCTTTTCTAGCTTGTTAGAGGTTACCTTAATTGGCGTAAGAATGGCTTGCTGAATCAGATATAGTGCGGCCTCTGTCCCCTTGTATATAGGCTGCGCGTCATTGTGCCATCGGAAAGGGGGGCTCTATATCTGTTTGCCGAGTGAATCTAATGGCCCTAACTTGTTAGATGAACCTTTGAAAGGCTTCATAGTGAACCCTGCCGACCTTCCTTGGTAGTGGGTCAAGAGGCTGATCACCTCGAGCGAAAGGGTAAATCATGACTCACAGTGAAAGTGTACAACCTCTACAGAGTGTAAAACTAGTATATTAGCCGTGCTCACGGTCACGAGCGGCCTTGGAACCCTTACGGAATAGATGATGAACACTGATGATACTGATGATAAAGATGTTCATTAATGGTTCATTGTTTATGCTATTCATTATTCATGTTTACCTGATCATGTGTTTATATGGGCGTGTGAATACACTTGTTGCCACCCAATTGCTAAAAGATGACTCATTAAAAGCTAATTGCAGTTAAACTAGTGTCAACCTTTTGAGCCTCATGAACCCTATATTATATTTATTGAGTACGACATGTACTTACGCTTGCTTTACTTTTTAAATCTTTGGAAAAATTCCGGATGTGTACAAGATTGCTAGAGTTTGGAGGAATTAGACTTGTGATCAATCAGTCAGTTGTCCCTGTGGAATTAGAGTCTTCACCCAAAGATCGGAGTTGTCTTTCCGCTGTTTGTTGTCTAAGGTTATATCCTTTATATTAAGTACGTTATATATTGAGCATTGTCTTTTGATATTACCCTTATTTGTAGATATATGTGAGATTTGATTTCATGGGCTCACATATGGTGCTTATATGGTTTTGTTCTTAAAATTGGGTGCTACAGAGGATTTCGCTAGGCGGCCGGCGCCAGATTAGTCTAGTCCTCTGCCTCCTCTGGCCATGCCGGTGCATCGCCAGGATGGACATCAGTGCGGAGGCGGAGGCTGCGGCGTCCACGCAGGATGGGAAGGTTGGGAGGAGCGGGCTATGTTCTGCAGCGAGTGTAGAGTCCGCTATGAGTGTGATATGTTCTTTAGATCAATGTGGTAGATTCTGTGCAAATCAATGTTGATATGTATATATCTAGATGACGAGGATTTGTATGATAAACTCTTTTTTTTGTATGATAAACTCTTCATTCTCCTTAATACAATGATACACTAAGTACGATTATTCCTTTCTAAACTCGTTATAGTTACCTTTCTTCTCATATGATGCGATTCAGATTCCCTTACACATGTTTCCAATTTCTTAATACAAGTTAAGTCATCTCCACTAATAAACACAATTAATATTAATATAAGAAATATAGAAGGCGTATGGTCGCCAACATGGCGGATACGGTGGAGCGCCAGCCGGAGGGCATCCAAGTACCACTAATCTAATTGCGCACATGTACATGTTTCCAATTTCTTAATACAAGTTAAGTCATCTCCACTAATAAACACAATTAATATCATGAGGACAAGCAAACGCTACAACTAAAAAAGCAAACATTACACAATAATAAAGTGATGCAAGGAACTCTTTAGGCCTTTGCCTCTCTTTCTCCTGAACCAAGGAAGTTCCTTTAGGACCAATGACTTTCATATGAATAGCCTGACGACGACTAGAGCGTCGTATGCCATCGGTTGGAATCACTACGGGCTGCTGCTCATTCTCTACCTCTGCTTGCAAATCAAAAAACTTAATGCCTCTAACTCCCTCGCGCTCATGATGTTTGGCCGCTTGTGCTGCTCTTAGTGTCGTTCTTGTTGTCCTTGACAATTGGGACTTCTTGCTCTTTTTAACCACTATGGCCTTTCCTTTGAGTTTCTTGTCCCTTCGAGGGGGTCCTCCTTTTCATTTTGATTGATCGCAACTGCAAAAGTTTACAAAGAGAGAGACATAGTTATAAATAAGCCAGTGGTGAAACCTGGGCAGCAAAAATGAGGTCTATCGTAGTGACCATAAATAACAACTAAAGTATATGAAATTATGAAACATACCAAAAATAAAAACACAATCTAAAATATATAGTGAATTACAAACAACAGTTTCATATTTATCTCAACTTGCGCTTTGGAAGCATGTAACTTCTTTGGAGGGCATTCTGCTTCTGTTTGTATAGAACTTGAATTTCTAGAACAAGAATCAGCTTCTGCACCATCAACAACCCTGGAGCGCTTATTTTTCTTACATGAGTATCAAAGACGAGGTGATGATCGAGTCACTTTAAGCCCATTTAGAGCATCAGTTGCAGACTTCAATTGCTGATCTTCGGTAGTCATCACTAAACTGTGAAGAGCTAACTACTATATAGGTGGGTTGAGAGATAGCTGCAAAGATCCTTACAGCCGGTCTCTAAGCGAAACCCCTTAATCGCAAAACTTTCACTAGCACCTAGATCGAGCAGCCCCCACCGCGCCTTGATGCCGGTAGTACCCAATCTTGAAGGCCTTCTCCCAACGCCGCCACTGTTGTAGGAGTTGGAGAAGGAGCGCCATGGCGATGAAGAAAATATAGATGGTTGGCTCAAGAGCTTTGTCTGTATCTATCTATATCTAATGAGGAAGGAGTGTGTGGATTGCCAAGAAGCGCATCCAGCCCCGGCTTAAATAGGCCAACCTTGGAGATGGAGAAGTAGAGAGGAGCAATGAATATAAGCAACAGGGAAGACGAGGCATACTCCGTAGAAAAGTAGTAATGGTGATGCAACTATGTTGTGGGTAGTTGGAAAATGGGAAAATAACTCACACTGAATTTACTACCGCCGGTACACCAAACGGTCGTGTAAGGGCCGACGGCCATAACGCCTATCCCAGTCGGCTCGGCATTCCAAACGACGGTGGAATTTAACCCCACTACCACCGCCGCATTGATGGTTTTCAACTGTCGGTTTCATTCCTTAGGAGGCCTCCCTATCGGTCCAATCGACGGTGGAAGTATCACACCGACGCTTTTATCGTTACGGCAGTGAAAGTGGCGATAGTGATAAGTCAATCTATAGTAGTGATAGTTTAGCAGTAGATGTCTCCTCCTAAGTCCCAACTAGAACTCCTAGTTTCCTTATCTATCATGCAATCGTCTCCAATCCTTGGATCCTCTCCTTTCAGGTTCGGATATCTCGTTTCGTAAGGATCATGTGCGAGTCGTCACCATTAACTTGGAGTCGTTAGGATCGGCAGCATTAACAGGCAGGCACCCCACTATTATGAACCCTATTTTGGATACTTATCGAGTTCCATTATGAGTTATGTATTACATATAGATTTGGTTAGTAGCCTTGTTCACTCTATAATTAGAGTCACTCCTTAATCTGTTAGAAGTCTCTCATCTAAACAATGGGAATGGGAACGCTTCATGCTATTTGCTTAGTTACTTGGGCAACGGTAGAAGTTGAGCATGAGAAGGGAACTCCTACTCGCGCGTATAGGATGCTACACCTGGATAATTAACTACTAAAACCAATGAGGATACAACTTGACTCACCTTACTAATCTGGCTAAGGAATAATACCCTAAGGTGACAATCTTGATGATAACTTGGATATCTTGCTCAAGCGAGGGGTAGGTCATCGTGAGTGTGGGATCTCAGATGACATAGCTCGTGGAGCAGTAAGGACCGTATATTGGGATATGTGAGTCCGAGTAACCACTCGTACAGACCATATGTCGTAGATGGGGTCAACAAGCTGAGTAACTAATTGCGACTTGTTTATCCGTGAAACTGGCAAGAGGGGTGACGCCGGTTGAGAATGTCCGAGACATTGACCGGGAACCCAGTCGAACCTTTCATGTCACACTTAGGTCGGATTATGGAAAGGTTGGAGAGCGTGAGGCAACCCTTACCCGGGCACGGGTATGGAGGTTATTCCCGATTTCCGTGTGGGTACAGTTATACACCTCTGTAGAGTTTCGAAAGCCTGAAGTCCTTCGGGATGGAACTATTTGGTTGTTCTTTCTTTCTATACCCATGGTAGGATGGATGATGGACTATGAGCACCTTTGTTATAATGATTAATACCTTAACAAAACCTTTTTCATCAGCTATATGATGTAGCACATGGCTTGAATTTAATAAAAAAATAGCAACATGGTTAATTAGAAATCAGACATATCCACTACTGTCGATGTTTTACCACCGATAGCCTGCCACGGGGGTACCCGGGGCAGTATGTTCGGGTTTCAGCGTATGCGGAACTCGACGGTAAACGCAAGAGACAGTCGATTTATCCTGGTTCGGACCCTCGATCATTGATCGAGTAATAGCCCTATGTCCAGTCGGCGTTAGCCTTTGCGTTGGATTGATTGTGAAGTGTTGTGTCGTTAAAGTCCCGTCTCTAGGAACCCTGCCCTCCTTTATATAGTCAGGAGGCCAGAGTCCTAGTCGGTTTACAATGAGGGTTCCTAGTAGGATTACAGAATAATACTACTACTAGGATTACATGGGAAGAATCCTAGTTAGACTAGATCTTCTCCCTTCTTTGCGGGGTATCCCGTGGGTCCCGTACCGACAAGCCCCCGAGCACTTCATGGTTGAGTTCTGGAAGTCTCGTCTTGTTCCTTCAGGTCTTGCCGAGCAGAATCAAGCGTCGTCCGAGTGCTTTCCTGAGCGAAACCGTGTAGCGCTTCGTGAGATCTTCGCTTGATATGTACCTTTTTGAAGAAAAAAGTACTCCCATTTGGGTGTAACCCCCGAGCCTCTTGCTTTTTGGCACAAGGAGCTGGAGGATCTTCTCTTGAGGGTTCCTAAGCATATACCCGGGTTCTTTATCAAAAAGAGCTCGGATATAGCTAGGTCCAGGTTTTTTTTGTCGTGAGGTCTTGAAGTGATCTATCTTGAACAAGTCTTCTTGGTGATGTGCGCTTTTTTGGAGAAAAAAGTGCACTCATCGAGTGTAGCCCCCGAGCCTCTTGCTATTTGGAACAAAAAGTTGGAGGGTCTTGAATCTTATGTTGTTTTGAAAACTGCTGTCTTGAAGAAGTCTTTTGAGTGATGTGCGCTTTTTGAAGAAAAAAGTGTACTCACTGAGTGTAGACCCCGAGCCTCTTGCTATTTGGAACAAAGAGTTGGAGGGTCTTGAATCTGAGTTGTTCAAAGGACTGAAAACCTCTCCTGTTGCAGCCCCCGAGCATATACCTGGGTTCTTTTATTCGAAAAGAACTCGGATACAGGATCTTGGCATGTTCTCTAGTAGTCTGCTGTTGTCAGATGTAGTTGTATGGTGGTAGTTGAGAGTAAATGTTGTTTGGCCACGAGCTGTACAATGTTAGTATATTCTTCCGAATATGCTCATTCTTGAGTACTGCTCCTTCACGTCTGAGTCTTCTTTCATTGAATTATGTCTTTTCATTGTGTCCTTTGTTAGGTTTGTTCTATTGATGATCTCGGTCCATGTGCACCGCTTCTTTGGTCTATAAATACCCTCCTGGTGTGATGTTTTGATTCATCGAGCGTTTTGTTGCGTGGTCTTAAATCTCCGTAGTTATGAATATGATAGTTTGTGAAGTAGAGCAGCCCCCGGGCGTATTTTGTAGTTCTTGTGTATCTTGTCGTAGCTGGAGGGAGTCTTGTGATATGGATTAGAGGTAGACTAATCCTGTAGCAGCATTGTACTTGGAAGTACGTGGCGGTAGTTGGAGGAAGTCTTGTGATGTCAGATACGTTCCTTCATCCAGCAGTTCTAGGTTGATCCTCGTCGTCTGCCCTGAGACTGTCCGGTGTAGATCAAAACCATATCCAGCATCACATCGGACTTGGGTAGACAGATGCCTGCCAGCTTCCTCTGGTCTATGTTGTCCCGCCGTGCTGCTGATTTCCGCCTTGGATGCACTGCGTCCGTCCTTTGAAGAAAACAGTGTTGTCGAGTGTGGTTTGTTCTACCGAGTAGCAATTTGGAACACGTAGTCGTTCCAGAGCCTAGCTATGTCCGGGTTCCTCTTTGCTACCTTGCTTGTCGTAGTACCGAGTTTGTTGGGTCTTGTAAGATGTGTAATCTTCTATTTTTTGTAATGGAAAGAATCCTGTCTTCTGAGTTGTCATTCTTTTTTCTGCTGAAGTCCTGGTTGTTTATGAGATTCTCGAGTTCTTTCTGTAAGAACCGGGTTCTTATGTTCCTTGTGAGGTAGCCCTTCGTTGCTTCATGGTTGATGGGTTCTTTTGTAGCAATATGATAACTCCGCTGTGGTGCTGGATGGATAAGTCTGAAATCTGCCCGTTGAACTGTACCATTGTGTGGATTTGTGTCATCCGTCATTTTAGCTGTGTCAGTAAATGGACCGTTGTGTTCTCATGCCATGTTAAAACGGGCCCGGTGGGGCGCATTTTACTGCTGTAAAATCTATTTAAAGGCCTTTGTTCTTCTTTTTCTTTACTGCCATGCTTTTGCCTTGAAACCCTAGTCTCAAACATTTTGTTGCCGCCATTGTCACCGTCATCTGAGCGCCGCCGCCTGAGCATCACCTTCCCTTAGTGTTTTTATTGCTTCCGCTAGTATATGGGTAGGAAGAAGTCAGCGAGCAAGTCCCAGACAACCTTTGTGGGCGAGGAGGCCTCGCTTTCCGTGATCGAGAATCAAGAGTTCATGGCCATGAGGGCCGCTCAGAAGATCTGGCCGGCTCCCGACTACAACTGAAGATCAGCTGCGCGAGCTTGTTAGTGATGGTCTGATCTAGAGCAAGGATATTGCTGATTGGAGAGCTCCAGGCGAGCATCGGGTCCCTGCTCCAGGTCCTGGTGAGATTATTATTTTCGTCTCCTTTATCCGTGCCGGACTCTGCCTTCCGGCTTCTGCTTTTCTTCATCGATTTCTCAGCTATTTTGGGATTAGCCTGAATCATCTTGCTCCCAATGTTGTCCTTCATCTCTCTGTCTTTGTTCATCTTTGTGAAACTTTCCTTGGAATTCCTCCTTCTCTTTCTCTCTTTCGTTACTTCTTTCGTTTGAAGCCACAACCTCGCCGTGATGGCACCAGCCGTTTCTTGAGAGGATTTGTACTATGAAACAGCAAGGCTTGACCGGTTTCGGGATTATCTCTAGTTTTCTTCGCCACCGAGTTCAACCTCTAAAGGAGCGGAAAAATTATGGTTGAGTACTCTAGGGCGGAGGACCCTTCTCGTATGGTTCCTGCCCGTGAGTTGACTGATGAGGAGGTGCTCGAGCGTCTTCAGAAGATGGTAAAAGGAGTGAGCGTCGTCCCGCTTACTGTCTCTGAGTACTGTGCTAAAAACCCGTCTGCTGCTGTGAGTTGTTTTCTCTTCGTGCGGGTACTTTTTTTTATTTCTTTTGTTGTATCCATTTTTTGCTTAATCTTCCTTGTCTTGTTGTTTTTACTCTTTTTGTAGGAATTGGGGCGTAACTTTGTTGACCCGATTCCCCTTGATGACTGCCCTGCCATTGTGGGGACTGGGGATAGTCTTGCTGGGGCTTCTTTAACCAGTAAGTTTCAAACCACCACAATGTTTCCTGATGTTTCTTCCGCGGTTTCTGATGTATATGTGGAGTATGTTCCTCGTCCAGTTCCTCGAGGCCCTCGTAGTGTCGGGAAGAGGGGGCGATCTGAAGGTTCTTCTTCTGGTGTGCCTGCTGCCAAGAAGTCTCGCCAGCCGAGTACTCGTCCAGGTACTCCAGTTGTAGCTAGCATGCTCTTAGGTGAGCATATTAATACGCTCTGTCCTTTTGTTGTTTGTTTTTGTCTTTAAACGAGTACTTTTGTCCTTTTCCAGCTGGTGCTATGGTGGCCTTGGTCGAGAGTGAGGAAGAAGAGGATGATGATGCCGCCCTTGTTACTCGTCGGTGAGTTGTTTTCTTGTTTTCCTGTTGTTGAACCCCTCTTTTTGTTGACTTTGGTCTTGTTCTTTTGTAGTAAGCGGACGTCGGGTTCTAGTTCTTCTGTGGCTTCCGTACCGGCCGCGCCGCTCCTGTCGTAGGGTGGCGGCGATGTTTTTGCTGCCATAGTTCCTCCTGGAAGGTCTTCTTTTGGTTTTATGAAGAAGATAGCTGAGTGAGTGATTCCTCGTTATTTTGCTTCTGTTTTCCTTCTTCCTGACTCATATTCTTATCGCTGAGCTTCCTTATTATCTTGCAGGCCCTCGCCTTCCCTTAACCCTCCGCCGACTTCTTGTTAGTCCTCTGACGCGCCTCTGTGTGCTGAGTCTGGGGACTTGGCATGTACGGTCGGCGAGGTGGCTGTGAGGGGGACAGGGTTCCCTGATGAACCCGCTGCTGCTGACTTGGTGGCTCCGGAAGTGACTGTGGCCGTGGCGATGGGTTCTTCTGAGGAGGCAGCTGGGGCTTCCTAGGATATGGCCCTGGCCTTGCCTTCTTCGCATTGGGCGGATTCTCCTTCTGCTCCTCTTGGTGTCGGTGCTCGGCGCTTGGATGATGACGTGTTGCAGCAGTTCGATGCCACTCATCGTCTGTCAGAGCTGACTGTCGCCTAGGGGACCCTTTCGACTTCTTTTGGGGAAAAGCTCTAGGTAAGTTTTTCTGAAGTTCTTTCTTTGGGTGTTCGTCTTTACTTTGTTCTTATGTCTTGTTTTTCTCCCTCTTTTTGCTCAGTCTTTTTCTCGTGATCATACCGACTTCTTTTTCTCGTCTGAAACCGAGAAAAAGTTGTCTTCTGAGGTGGGTACCCTAAAGGTAGAGCTTGTTCTCTACCGGGCCGAGTTGGAGACCGAGCGTCAGACGCATCAGAAGGAGGAGAAGGCTCTCCGTGCCAGGGTGGTTCAGGCAGAAAAGCAGAGGGATGCAACTACCCAGGAGGCCTTGAAGAACGTGGAGGCCATGAAGAAAGGGTGCAATGGTATTGCGGGTTCTTTTTCGTTTCCTTTCGTATTCAAATTTCCCTTTCTGCTGATTTGTTTTTGTTGCCTGGTCTAGCTCTCTGAGTTGAAAAGCAGAAGCTCTCAGAGGGTATCGAGGAGATGAAGACACTTGTTCGCACTAACCACAACAGGGCCGATGAGGTAATTACTCGAGCTGAAGAAGAACTCGCACTTGCTAAGTAGATTAGGCATGGAGCTGACAGGGATCTTGTGCAGGCCCAAAAAACCATCGAAGTCTTCTAGCAAGTTGGCGACGGCTACTGAGAATTGGAATGCCTTGTGGAAATCTTTTCGGTCAGTAGCCGACCTTCTTCGAACACCAGCAGATGATGGTCAACCTTGGGCTCAATTTATTCCCCAAGTTTTGACTCATTTCTAGGAGTTTGTGAAGAGGTGTGCCCGCTTATGTACCAGAAATGTTCTTGCCCAGGTCCGAGTTCTTGCTCTGGAGTTCCCTTTGTCCAAGGTTGCGGAGGAAGCCGAGAGTCAAGATTATCTGGATGCTATTGAAAAGGTGGAGCCTGAGGTCGAAGATTTAGCCAGTAGGATTGTGGACAATCTTAATATTGATGTTTCTTCTCCTGATGATGATGCTTGATGTAATCGTCCTTTGTACTTCCAGCCTCTGTAATAGGATATTATACTTCCTTTTGAATGAAGATTCTTTATTTTTGTTCATGTCTTCTTTGCCTGGATGTCTTCGCCTTGCTTGTTCATGATCATAATTTCCTCCGAGTAGTTGTTTCTTCTGGCTTTCATCTGCGTTGTGTTGATCACTCGGTGTAGATCGTTGTCTTAACAAACCTTATTGATCTGTCGAGTGCTTGTCTGGCTTTCGTCTGCGTCGTGTAAACAACTCGGTATAGATCGTTGTCTTGACAAACTTTGCGTTCTTGTCAGTACTGAAAAGACTTAGGACGGCGATCTCAAGTATCTTCAGCTTCTTCTTTTCAGCTTTTCGCTTAACTCGAGATGTGGTCAGCATCTGGTCCTTTTCCTGGTTGGAAAAATATCTTAGGATCGATAAGCCCCCGAGCACTTCATGGTTGAGTTCTGGAAGCCTCGTCTTGTTCCTTCAGGTCCTGCCGAGTAGGTACAAGCGTCGTCTGAGTGCATTCATGAGCGAAACCGTGTAGCGCTTCTTGGTATCTTCGAGTGGTTTGTGCTTTTTGAGTACATCCATCTGAGTGTTCCCCGAGCCTCTTGCTATTTAGAACAAAGAGCTGGAGGGTCTTGTCTTGAAAATTGCTCTGATTTATGCTCAGGCTTAGTTTCAGTCGTTTTGCTTTTTGTTTCGGGTGTTAGCTTATTTGCTACCCTCATCGGCGGGCACAAGCATCTTTTTAGCTCTTTTGCTCTCGGCCGGTATGCTCAGGCGTATTTTCAGCCATTTTGCTTTTTGTTTTGGGTGTTAGCTTGTTAGCTACCCTCATCGGCGGGTTCAAGCATCTTTTCAGCTCTTTTGCTCTCGGCCGGGATGCTCAGGCATATTTTCAGCCATTTTGCTTTTTTGTTTTGGTGTTAGCTTGTTAGCTACCCTCATCGCGTGCTCAAGCATCTTTTCAGCTCTTTTGCTCTCTACCGGTATGCTCAAAGCGTATTTTGATCATTTTGCTTTTGTTTTTGGTGTTAGCTTGTTAGCTACCATCATCGTGGGCTCAAGCATCTTTTCAGCTCTTTTGCTCTCGGGCGGGATGCTCAGGCGTATTTTCAGCCATTTTGCTTTTTGTTTCGGGTGTTAGCTTGTTAGCTACCCTCATCGGCGGGCTCAAGCATCTTTTCAGCTCTTTTGCTCTCGACCGGGATGCTCATTGGAAACAACTCAGGGAAAGCCATAATAGGACATGTGTTGTCGAAAAACCATCTTTATTGATCATGTGTATTGATAAGCCATAATAATACATATGTTGTCGAGGAACACCATCTTTATTGATCATGAACATTGATCTCTTGTGGCTTGTATATATATTCTTCCTTCAGTTGTTTTCATGCGTAGAATCTTCTTAGCTGGCTGATGTGCCATGTATTGTTGACTTCTTTTCCATCTTCAGTTATCAACTTGTACGTGCCTAGTCCGGTGACTTTTGTGATAATAAAAGGACCTTCCCATGGACTGAGTAGTTTATGGTGTCCGTTAGTTTTTTGTATTCTTCTTAGTACCAGGTATCCGACTTGTAGTGATCGAGGCTGGGAATTCTTGCTGTAGTGGCGTCTTAATCCTTGGAGGTATCTTGCTGATTGAAGGGTAGCGTTTACTCTGACTTCTTCTGTACTGCCGAGTTCTAATCTTCGGGTATGTTCTGCTTCTCCTTCGTCATATTGTTCTATCCTTAGTGACGTCCAGATCAAGTCGGCATGTAGTACGGCTTCTGATCCATAAACTAGGAAGAAAGGCGAGTATCCGGTGGCCCTGCTTATTTGAGTTCGTAGCCCCCATATGACCTTGGATAATTCTTCAATCCATTTGGATCCATAGTCTGCTAGTTCTTCATACAGTCTTGGTTTTAATCCAGCTAGTATGAGTCCATTAGCCCTTTCTACCTGTTCGTTGGATGTGCGACTGATGCATAATCTATGCTGAAACCGTAGTCCTGTGCTCAACTTTGGAATTCTATGGCTGTGAAGGGAGAACCCAAATCTGTGATGATTCGATTGGGCATGCCGAAACGGTGCATAATATCTTGGATGAACTCGACTGCCTTGGCTGCGCTGTATTTTGCGAGCGGTTTGTACTCAATCCAGTTGGTGAACTTGTCAATTGCTACAAAGATGTACTCGAAACCGCCTTTTACTTTCTTGAGAGGTCCTACTTGATCTAGCCCCCAGCAGGAGAAAGGCCAAGCGGGTGGGATGCAGATGAGATTGTGATCTGGCACATGAGCTTGTCTTGCGAACATTTGACAACCTTTGCATTTTCTGATAAGTTCTTCTACGTCTTTCAAAGTGGTTGGCCAGTAGAATCCGGTGCGGAACGCCTTGCCTACTAGTGTTCTTGAAGCGGCATGATTTCCACAGCAGCCTAGGTGTATTTCATCTAAAATTTCTTTGCCTTCTTTGAGACACATTTTAGGAGTACTCCTGACGATGCGGCTCTTCTGTAGAGCTTGTCCCCCACTAGGACGTAGTTCTTGCTTCTGCGAACAACTCGGGTAGCTTTCTCTTTATCTGCTGGCAACTTATTCTCTTTGATATAATCAATAAAAGCCTGTGTCCATGAGGTGTTGATTACCAGAATCTGGTTGCCTTTGGCTGGGAGTTCTGGGTTTATTTCACTAGGTTGTTTGATAGAGGGAGCTGATAACTCCTCCATGAATACACCGGGTGGGACCTTCGCCATGTCCGATCCGAGCTTGGCGAGGACGTCTGCCGCAATATTAGAATCGCGCAGGACATATAGAATTTCTAACCCTTAAAAATGTTTTTTGAGCTTTCGTATTTCAGCACAGTAAGCACCTATGTTTTCTTTGGTGCAGTTCCAATCTTTGTTAACCTGGTTGATGACTACTGCCGAATCGCCGTATACGACTAATCGTTTGATTCCGAGGGTAATTGCCACTCGGAGCTCGTGGATGAGGGCTTCGTATTCTGCTTCATTGTTGGTAGCTTGGCATAATATCTAAAGGACGTACTTGAGTTGTTTTCCGTCTAGAGAAATGAGGAGAACACCTGCACCGACTCCCCCTAGCTTGAGTGACCCATCAAAGTACATCTTCCAGTGGTCAAGGATGGTGTTTGACATAGGTTGTTGAATCTCTGTCCACTCGGCAACAAAATCGGCAAGGGCTTGAAATTTAATTGCCTTCCGTGGGGTGAAATAGATATTGAGAGCACCAAGTTCAACTGCCCACTTAGATATGCGCCCTGTTGCGTCTCTGTTGTGCAAGATGTCTCCGAGTGGGAAATCCATCACCACGGTAATCTTGTGGCTTTCAAAATAGTGGCAAAGCTTGCGTGAAGTGATCAGGAGGGCGTAGAGTAGTTTTTGCACATGCGGGTACCAGATTTTTGATTCTGACAGTACTTCGCTGATGTAGTATATGGGGCGTTGTACTTTGTACACGCGCCCGTCTTCTTCTCTTTCTATGACTATCGCCGTACTGATCACAGTAGAAGTTGTCGCAATGTATTTCTTTGGAGGTGTGAGAACGGGCGAGGAGGTGAGGTATGCCTTGAGCTTTTTGAAAGCTTCATTGGCTTCTTCTGTCTACTCGAACTTATCTTTCTTCTTTAGTAGTTTAAAGAAAGGTAACCCTTTTTCGCCGAGTCTTGATATGAAACGATTGAGGGCCGCCATGCAGCCTGTTAGTTTCTGCACATCTTTGACGCTTCGAGGAGGGCCCATTTCTGTTATGGCTCGAATTTGCTTGGCGCTTGCTTCGATTCCGCGATGACTGACCAAGAATCCGAGTAGTTGTCCTGAAGCAACTCTGAATACACACTTGTTTTCGTTCAATTTTCACCTGCACCTTTTCAGGTTCTCAAAGGTTTGCTTTAAGTCTTTAATTAGTGTGTCCGGGTTTTTTGTTTTTACTACCACATCATCCACGTATGCCTCTATGTTCTCTCCGATCTGATCACCGAGGCATGTTTGGATAGCTCTTTGATATGTGGCACCAGCATTCTTGAGTCCAAACGACATGGTCTTGTAGCAGTAGGCACCAAACGGAGTGATGAAAGATGTCTTGCTCTGGTCTTGTTCCTTTAATGCGATCTGGTGATATCCTGAATAGCAGTCAAGAAAGGATAATAGGGCAGATCCTGCTGTTGAATCAACTATCTGATCAATGCGTGGTAGCCCGAACGGATCTTTCGGGCAGTGTTTGTTGAGATCTGTGTAGTCGACACACATGCGCCATTCGTCCGTATTCTTTTTTTGTACTAGAACTGAGTTTGCTAGCCAATCTGGGTGAAGGATTTCTCTGATGAATCCGGCTGCCATTAGCTTTGTGATTTCTTTTTTGATTGCTGCCTTCTTGTCAGATGAGAATCGTCGTAGCCGTTCCTTCACAGGCTTGGAGCCTTCATTGATATCAATTCTGTGCTCAGCCAACTCTCTTGGGACACCTGGCATGTTGGTCGGCTTCCAAGCGAAGATATCTTTGTTGTCCCGAAGAAAGTTGGTGAGCGCGAGTTCCTATTTTGCCGAGAGGTGGGCACTGATGGTTGCCGTTTTGGAGGGATCATCGGTGCCCAGGTCGATTTGTTTGACGTCAGCTTCTTTTGGTGGTGCGAGGATGCTGGGTTTTTTAGCCGGTATCTCTAGCTCTTCTGGGTTTATTTCTGCTGCAATAGTGGCTATTTCTTTTCTACCATTGGCGGCTTGTGCTTTTGCTGCCATTTGGATTGCCTGAACGTCGCTGTCAAAAGCATGCTTCAAATCACTTCGAAGGGAAAGGACACCGTTAGGCCCTGGCATCTTGAGCAACAGATACGGATAATGTGGTATTGCCATGAATTTTGATAGTGCTGGGCGCCCGAGGATTGCGTGATATGATGAATCAAAGTCTGCAACTTCAAACTTGAACTCTGTACGGTAGTTTGAGGGAGTTCCAAAAGTAACCGGTAGAGTAATTTGTCCAAGTGGCATGGCTACCTTGCCGGGTACTATGCCATAAAAAGGGGTACTCGTTGGTGTAATCATCCCGGCGAGTTGTAGTCCCATCTTCCTTAGTGTTTCTGAAAAAATAATGTTGAGTCCGGCTCCCCCGTCAATTAGTACTTTTGTGACAGTCGTACCAGCAATAGTTGGATCTAGAACCAGTGGGTAATGGCCTGCGTTTCCTACGCTAGTCCATTGGTCTTCTCTTGGAAATTGGATTGGATACTGTGACCAATTGATATATCTTGGAGTAGCCGGCTCTGCTGCCATGATGGTTCGTAGAGCTAGCTTTTCTTGATGTTTGCTTCTGGAATCTAGGGCTCCGGTGAAGATTACTGCTACTGTCCCCCTGGATTTTTGGAATCCTTTGTCTTCGTGGTTGTCTTCTTTTTTCTGACTGTCTTCTTTAGTGTTCGCCTTACTATCTTTCCTTGTGTATCGTTCGTTGAAGGTGTAGCAATTTCCGATGGTGTGCTTTCCATTGGGGTGCAAGATGCAATGCATGTTTTCAATGTCGTCATACCTTATGGGTTTTGAAAACCTCTTTGATTTGTCAGCCAACGCTACTGTGTTGTCTAGTCCACATTTTCTTTCCTGATGTCTGTTGTTTCGATGAGTTTGCTTGTCCGGGTTGTCTCGGTTGTTTCTATCCGGGAACCTTTCTCGTGTCTTCTCCTCTGCAGTAATCATCTTTTCTACTGTTCATCTGAATTCTTCATTGTTTCTCGGGTTTTCTTTGCAGAAGTCTTAAAATTGCCACCTAGCCACGATTCCATGAGAGAAAGCTTCAATTACTTCTCGTTCGGTGATATCATGTACTTGAGCTCGTAGTTCGCCAAATCATCGATAGTAATTTCTGAGACTTTCGCCCCCTTTCTGCTTGAGTCCTTTTAATTCTGCATGGGTGATGGGATGCATAATGATTCCCACGAAATTTTCACAGAAAGCTCTTTGCAAGTCCTCCCAATTTCTGATTGATCCTAGATTCAATTTGTCAAACCATTGAAGAGGCATGGTTTCTACGGCTATGGGAAAGAACAGGGTCTTGATATCGTTGTCTCCTCCGGCTAGTTCAATCAATTGCGAGTATATCCTGAGCCACTGCCTTGGTTCGGTTTTGCCATCATACTTAGAGTGGTTGGACGGCTTGAACTTGTGAGGACGTCGTATTGAAGCAAGTCTGTTTTGGCGAGAGTAGTTCTGTGTGGCTGTCTGAATAGGCGCTCTGCTTCTGACCTTCCTTGGTTGTTCGACTCGGTCGTTTTGACTATGGTCCCTTCTACTTTCTCTGTTGTGACTTCCACTTGGTCCAAGTCTCTCAAAAGCGGACTTCCTTTGATTTTGATCTCCCTGCTCATGAGATGTTGATCTGGCAGGTAGTTTTGAGCGGGTTCTTCCGTCGTGCGTCCTTAGTTTATCAGGAACACAATGTGGGATATGTTATAATTCTTATTTTGTGTCATATTATAGCATTTGTAAACATAATTGAACCTGACTATTTGATGGCTGCATTCAAGAGAATGGTCTGGGGACTATGAACTATTAGCACATGCATTTGCATCCATATATATCATTAAACAAACTGTATGCCATAATGGCAGAGGAACTACAGGGCAATTATAAAAGCAGACGATACCGTGAGCAATGTGCAGCATCGTACCAATCACAATAACATGGATACATGCAAACCTCAATTGGTTGTAAAAATTTGGCTAGTGACTCAATATAAGAAGTGTCCCTAAACGAATAGCTGAAATGAGCTATTATGTACAACGAATTAAGAAGATTGTAATAATGCTAAACTGCTGAACTTATTAAGAAAAACTAACTGTTTCAGAGCACATTTAATAAACACTCTACAATTACCTTAAATCTACATCCATAGCCTTCTTAGAGCGTGTTTGATGCCACGCTGCAACTCACGGCGGCTATAGAAATTAATAGCGCTGTTTTATTATCTCTGCTGCTGCTTTTCGGATATTTCTAATTGATGTAAACCTGAATAAAATATGAAAGGAAACAAAAGGTATGTTAGTGCTTCACGTTTTTTTGGTTTTTTAAATGCCAATAAAAGTGTACAAGTAAATTTAGACTGGGATTTAATCACAGGTGCTTTCCAAAAATCCATATAGTAGATGTATAAAGGTGATAGCGTTCCCAAAT
Source organism: Miscanthus lutarioriparius (assembly GCA_904845875.1). NCBI lineage: Eukaryota > Viridiplantae > Streptophyta > Magnoliopsida > Poales > Poaceae > Miscanthus > Miscanthus lutarioriparius. The sequence continues at coordinate 93,288 of CAJGYO010000201.1, forward strand.
TGCATCTCCTTGGGTCACTAAAACTTGTGGCCTAATATCTGGTTGTGAGGCTTTATGTTATGATCGTTCAGTGGGTTATCATCCATAATTCCGACCCCATGCGCGGCGCTCGAGCTTGAGCAAGAGGTGCCTGCGCCCGCCGTGTTCGAGGCCGCGGCACCCCATGCCCAACGCTCGATCTTTTTTTTTTTTTGAAACTCCCGGCGCTTGATCTTGAGCATGAGGTGTCCCGTGTCCGCGTTGTGACCTGTGAGGGCGGACTGCAGAGGCTGCAAAGGGCGGAAGGAGGCGGTGGCTAGAGCGATGGACGCGACGAGTCTCGAAGGCACGGGAAGCGCTAGCTGCTTTCCGACGGCCTGATAGAAATCTCACGGCCGAGAAAATGTAGGCGACGTGGCCCAATCCCTGCTCGGGAATTGTCCGCGAGTTTCGTCACGTAGAGATGTGGTGTTAGTGTTACAGCTAACTGAGCTTTGTAATGCTTTACCCGTCCAAAGTTTCTTTGAACTGCAACATTCGGCTGCTTGCTTGTTGGTAATATAGTTTGTTAAATCTGGAAAAGTCAGCTACACTTTAGAGTCTAAATCCATGTGCCAAACAATCCTTGTTTCCAGTCTCATCGTATGAGTTTTATCTGACGAATATGAAAGCATGCCTTGTCTTCTTGTTGACACGTGCCTCGCCATGCTCCAGGGAGACGGAGATGTCGATGACCTCTGCAAGCTGCTGCAGCTATGGTTGGTGGCTCGAAGATGTTGCATGGGGTTCAGGCTTGCAGCACAGCTTGCGCCGATGCCCAAGCGGTAAGCAGTGGCGGATCTAGAAACGGATCGCGAGGGAGGGCTAAATAATATAAGGTTAAAAATTGCACGGCTGACCTGCTAAGCGCTAACTGCCGCCCTGCCGGCTTGTCGCGCTGTCGTTGGAGACCTGGCCGGCTGGCTGTCCTGCCTGGATGATGTATGCAACTGTTGCTGATGCGTTAAATTATTCAGCATGTTCGCTTGTTGGTTTCAGCTAGTCCAAACCAGCCAACCAATAGTGTTTTCCTCTCACAAAAAACCAGCACCAGTCAGCTCAAATCAGCACCAGCACCAACCAGCGAACAGGCCCATATATGTGTAGGTGGTATTAGTGTTACAACTGAGCTTTGTAATGCTTTACCCATTGTAACACCTCAGAGTCCAAATGGCTCGGATCTGCTTTACACGCTGACTCTAGAAGCCGGCTCAACGTAAAATAGTTAAATTTAGGGATGGTGTGACACCCACCACCAGCCTACTTATGCTTTTGTCCTCGGCTCGCGTAAAATGGTTAAATTCGGGTATGGTGTGATAAACTCTGGAAGCCTTATGGACGTGTTTGATTTCACCAGGTTGCTTACCTAGCCTTGCCTGCCTAGCCAGGAGAGCCAATTTGGCTCTCTCAGGCTAGCGAGACAAAGCTTGCCTGCACAAGCCCCAAGGTAGTTAGGCAAATATCTTCCTCAGCCAGCTCAAACAGTACATAGCTAATGAACCAAGCACCTATATATTGGTCTAACCCACATTTGACAACCAAGGTGATACTAAACCCTCGTAGTACCTTATTAACATGCACATGGACTACAGTGGGCCAAATTCTAAACTAGACCGGATGTCACACCCGTCCAAAGTTTAGAAATGACAAGGCATAATATACATATATTAAAATCTAAGTGATCAACAAGTTTATTTGAACTGCAACATTCGGCTGCTTGTTGGTAATATACTAGTTCGTTAGAAAAGTCAGCTACACTTTATAGGCTAATCCATACGCCAAACAATCCTTGTTTCCAGCCTCATCGTATGACGAAAATGAAAGCATGCTTGTTCTTCTTGAGGGGTCGCTCTGGCAAGAAATCTTCTCTGCAATAACAAACTGGATGAAGTAAGCAATAATGGATCCACTTAGAAAAACTGAGACAGCTTACATGAAAATGAAGTTGAAACATATGTATATTTGATTGATCATTCATATCATGTATGGATTGGTAATTCATCGTACATAGTTAGGCCTTGAATCCGTCATAGTTTATTTTCTCCTTTGCAAGCCGTCATGTGTTTTGACTTTGTGGATGTGTTGTTTCCATGCACCTCTCACTGATGGCATAAGAAAAAGTGTACTATTTTTTTTGGCGACAAGTGTACTATGTATCTGTATAATTTTCTTGTTACATATTTCTTTCGTTCCAAATTGTAGTTTATTTTAGTTTTTCTAGATATACTTTATGTTTACATATCTTCTCTTCTCTACCTCTAAAATACTGTAACATCATCGTCTACCGGTGATACCAAGTCTCGATCTCTACTCACGTGTCCATGCCTGATACAAATCATCCTTCACTTGGAGCTAATGTTTTCCTAAACGGTAAACGGTCTTTACACGATCGTCCTTCGTTTAGCGTTTAGGCTGTTTACACGGTGTTTAAACGAAGTTAAACGGTCTAAACGGTTTTGTACTTTAAAAAAAATACATATAATTATATATGTGCATGTAAAAAATTAAATATTCTAACATTTATACATATTTATCCATGTAAAAATCAATTATTTTGGTATGTATATATATTTATGCATGTGAAAAGAACCAAATATAGATATTTATGCACGTAACATATCAAGTGTACACATTTATAAATATAATAAACTTAAGTATACAAATTTATCCATACAAAACTAAACTAGATTTACCTCGTGTTCGCCTAAACAGCCGTTTAAACAACTGTTTAGCCCGTTTAACGTTGTTTATCTCCGTTCCGTTTAGGCCGTTTTCCCCGTTTTTTTACCGTTTAAACGGTCAACCATTTAATTTTCGTTTACCCCCTAAACAAAACAATTTATCACCGTTTACCGTTTACTGGCCGTTTAGGCGAACACTGCTTGGAGCTCACGCGTCTATATCCTACCTAGATCCATGTGTCGACGTCCGATACGAAGTCCTCGGAGGTCAAGTATCCGCGTCCGATTATTGAGGTTCAGTTCAAAAAATATAGCCTGGTAAAATACGCATGCATATATCTAGTGCATAGTAAAATCTGTGTATCTACAGAAGCTACAATGGAGAGAGTATTATAATTGACGTTGATGACCCGAACTACGTGCAATTAAAGCCATATTTTTAGCAAATGCAAATAAAGCCAAATGATTCAAATCATTTTGATAGCCGTACAAACGTGATGTAAGTACGTAACCAAACTGTATAATCGATACAAGCCCACAACGATGGGCCTTACTCATGATGGGCCGTATGAAGACGCCGAAAGACAGTTCTCTCATGGGCTGTGCCGTCCGCCCGCGACTGGACGGGCCGGTGTTGAAATGCTGTACAATGTACGCTACCATTGTAGCATAGATTTGATTAAACCACTCATTTCTTGCATACTATAGATGAAATTAATTATGCACATGAGTGATGATTAAGATGTGCACACACACAGACGTATAGCCTATACATACAACAATTTTTATGCATCGCAAAGTTTAAACCATCATACATAATTGGGGCAACGCTGCACGCAATTATCTTGCAACATCTACCTCCAACACTAATTTGGTTGCCTCCAAACTCTGGTATTCCGTCTCGTCTGAAGGGACATATGCAGTTGCCCCTCCATAATAATGGTGTGCTTGAACAGGATGCATCTTTGTCACCTGCTGCATCTCTAGCCTTCTCAACATTTGTAGTCGCTCTGCAACTTCCTTCATCGTTGGCCTATCATCTCCTTTTGGGCTCAGGCAGTGCATGACAAGTTCAGCTAGATTCTAAAGTACTATCATTATTGGTAAATTTTGCTACGGGACATGCAAAGTGACCCCTCTTTGCTAGCGGACATGCAAATTTTGGTGATTTGCTGGTGGACACTCTGGTTCCTTATAAATTTGCTGGTGAACACCGGACCGAATAAAATATTCATTTCCGGGCTTTCGAGGAGAGAGAAGCACGGGAAATGTCCTTTTCGCCTACGGCCGCTTTCTTCTACCTTGGTCTCCTTCCTTCCGCCACGGCGCGCAGGCGCGGGTCCACATGACGGTAAAACTGTGATCTTTGGGCTTGACTTGGTGATGTGGCATTTGACGGCCACGTATGGCGCGATAGGATTGGCTCATATAGGTGATGTGGCCTCACCTTTGGTGGTTGACCGGTGGTCAACATAGGATCTGAATCGCCCATCTTAGATCGGACGGTCGTGTGGTTCGCCGCTTCGTGTCTGTGAAGATGAATAACGGCGATGGTTCGCTTGGAGCTCGACGAGGACGGGGGAAGGTGTTGCGGCTTTGAATCGAGGCCTTTGAGGGGTTGGGCGGACGTGACGTGCTGCCGCGGTTCCAATGGAGGAAACGGGGTGGCGAAAGGAGGTGTGCGGGAGATCGATGATCTCGAGCCGTGGTCGGCCATGGCGGCGGGCGGCGATTCGAGGCACCTGGAGCAAGAGAGGAGGCTCGAGGAGAGGAAGGAGTGGTGGCGGCGCGGCGATCGCGGTGCGGTGCTTCCCTTAAATAGGGCGGGGAGGGAAGGATGGCGGGTCGCGGAACTTAAAAGTCGGTCATCAATGGCGGCCGCGGTGGCAAGTGTGGTCGCTGGCAAAGGGAGGGAGCTCGGGAGGGCGAGGCGACGCAGCGGCGAGAGAGGAGTCCGAGGGCGCTCTTTATAGGGGCGGAGGAGAGGAGGAGAGAGCGGGTCGTGAGCTTCACGTGCGGGCCGTCAATGGCGCCCATAACTCTAACACAGTAGCGTCAAGGGGATGAACAGATCGAGCGAGGCGGGCTGGTGGCGGGTGTAGGGCTCGGTCCACACGGGTGCGGTGGATGCGGGAGGAGCAAGGTGGTCAGCGCCGCCCAAAGAAAGAAGCAGCCCACGGTGGCCGTGTGCGGTGGTAGCCCCTGCGCTGGCCATGGTGTTGCTTTCGGAGGGGAGGGAGGAGGAGGAGGAGGGGCGTGTGCGGGAGGAGGGGCGCCTTGCCGCCGACGTGATGGCTGCTGTGGGGCAGGTGCTGCTCGGAGAGGGAGAAGGAGGACGCGGTGTTGCTTTCGGAGGCGAGATGGGGAAGAAGAAAGAGGTGTAGAAGAAAGGGTAGGGGCAAATTGGACATTTTACCGTCCTTCTCTCTCCACAGCAGCTAGAAATTAATATTTTATTGGATGGGGTGTCCACCAGCAAATTTGTAAGGAACCAGAGTGTCCACCAGTAAATCGTCAAATTTTGCATGTCCGCTAGCAAAGAGGGGTCACTTTGCATGTCCTGTAGCAAAATTTGCCATCATTATTTCATCATGTGCTATTTCACTATCCAAAATATCCCAGAGCTCGTTCTGGTGGAACATCTGTATGAATGTATGGGATAGTGCTCTCTTTTCCTTAGAGGTATCGATGTATACAACCTTCTTTCTTGTCATTAACTCTAAAAGAACAACCCCAAAGCTGTATACATCACTTTTATCACTTAGATGGTGACTGACAAAACTCTCAGGGTCAATATAACCAAGAGTTCCTTGGATAAGCATAATGAAATCATTTTTGTCCATGGACTTAAGTGCTGATGCTCCAAAATCTGACACTTTTGCATTGTATTCTTCATCCAAGAGTATATTGAGGGATTTGACATCTCCATGCAGAATTGTGCGAGAAGTTGCTGAATGAATGTAGGCAAATGCTTCGGCTGATTGTGTAGCAATCTTCAATCTAAGATCCAAGGGATTGGTGATCTCGCTTTCATTAACATGAAGGAACTCAAAGAGGGTACTTGTTGGAAATGTACTCAGACACCAACATTGGCACATCTACCTCCAAGCAAACATCCTAGTAGCCTTACAATGTTCCTATGGTTAATTTGTGATAAGATTATTATCTCATTCACAAATTCTTCTCCGCTATCATCATCCTTTAGTTTGGACTTCTTTATGGAAACTTCTTTGTTATCATCTAAAGTTCCTCTCAGAGACCATTCCATGACCACCACATCCAAGAACATTATCTTCTTGAAGTTGTCTGTGGCTTTCTTTATCTCGTTCTCTGAGAGTATGAGAACGGTATCAACTTGCCTTGATCTCATCTCATCATATAATCTTAGACCCCCATTTTGTTTGAAATATTCATCCTTCTCCTTCCTATGCTTACTTTGTTGTAATTTCATAACCAATAAGCATGTCAAAGATATGACTAGAACTGCAGAAGCACTGAGACCTGCACAATGGTTACTCTATATGCTTTAGTGCCTCAAAACCTTGAAAAAATACCTTAGGTTTAAAATTTACTCTCAATTACGATCCTTACCTATGACCACCTGTTCAGCTTTGCTAAGCGCAAGTCGGCACCCAGAATTTGTACCATCTGATCTTGTTCCTATCCTGCACTTGCATATATAGCCTCCTTGTGTATTGCGACAGCGCCCATTTTCGCATTGATATAGCTTTTTGTACCTAACGTCCTGCTTACGCAGCTTGCATTCATCTATGTCTGAAGGGAGTTAGAATTTAAAAATACGTTAATATGGATCAAGAAAGTATTTCAGTGTATGAAGTATCCTAAAGATATCTTGGACAAGTAACAAATAAGTTTTTGAGCTGTGCTTTCAACGACAAAGTTGGCTATAATTATGCATTGGCTAAAATTGTTCTTGCAGTTATTGACCTTGATTTCTAAATTCTTGTTTACTGGAAGCTTATTTGAGGAAATAACTTACCTTGGCAACCTTTGGGAAGGTAAGGATTGCCCTCATAACCTATAGATGTTGGGAATTTAACTTCGTCACAAAACACAGCCCCAAACTTTAGAGCTAAATTCTTAAGATTCCATAACGAAATCTGTTTGCAGGAAAAAGGAAAGCGAAGACAACATTTCGACTTCGAATGAAAAGATTTAACTTCGCCAAGAAGGAGAAATCAAGATAAAGAAGAAGTCAACACCAAAACGAAGACAGAAGTTTAACTTCGCGGGTAAAGATTTGGCTTCGCTGATTAACAAAAACAAAGAAAAGCAGAGCAAAAATCGACTAAGACAAAAGGCAGAATTTCCCAGAAGAATGATGGCCAAATAGAGGGATGAAGACTGAAGTAGTGTAAAATGACCACTTCGCCCTTATAGTTGAAAAGGGTTGTAAATATTTGAGTTAGGGGTAAAATAGTCATTTTATGTAAGATACGAAGATTGGGGCCCTATAAATACCCACTCTGACATGTACAGTACGATCATGAAATGAATACAACTTTGCCTTGTGTTCAAACTTTGATGCTTGAGTAATTTTTTACCCAACATCTGACGCAACTACGGTTTTGCTAGTGTGTTGCTATCTCTAACTCTAAACTATGGCCTCTTTTTATTCTTAGCAAAAACCTATACAAAAGATAAACTATCTAAATGTGCAACTACGGTTTTGCTAGTGTGTTGCTATCTCTACCGTAAAAATGAGTTATGCAACCTAGGTTCCAAACCTATCAACTAGCCTATCACTAAGCTAGGAAAGTAAAACACAAACCAAGATTGCAATGTAAATGCAGAAGCTAAAGAGTAAGGTAGAGATATGCAAACTCCCGTCGACGACTACGGTATTTTTACCGATGTATCGAGAAGCGCGCAAGCTTTCCCCTAGTCTTTGTTGGAGCCCCTCGCAAGGGCCAAGCTCCCGGTCGGATAATTTCGTGGATAGCCCCGGACCTTCCCCACACGCAAGAGGGCCTCGGTGTGTCTTCCGGCAAGCCTCTCCCGGATCGCTCCCCGCCGTCTTCACTATTAGGCTTCCGTCCAAACCGTCGCGGGCCTTGTTCCCTTCGGTACACGGTGGCGGCCACACCACAAACACGGTTGATGTGATCTCGCAAGACTACAAGCCCCTCTGATGTACAACAATGGTGCGCGCAAGTACCGAGTGGTAAGAGGTGTGCAAACCTCACTAAACACTAGGCCTAAACCTAGAGCAAGCGTATAAGCGGTGGTCTAACTAACCTAAGCACTTCGCAAAGCACCTACACTAATCACCGAATGTATCACTAAGCACTATGCAAGTGAAGATCACTAAAATAGTGTATCAACACCCTTGGTATATTTCCTCAGCTCTCCACATCCCAAATGGTCGGTTGGGGGGTCTATTTACAAGCCCCATAGAGAAAGTAGCCGTTGCGGGCAAAACCCAGCTTTCTGCTACTGACCGGATGCTGCTGTCGTCCTGACTGGACGAGTCTGGTCGTCCCGACCGTTGAGCGCGCACGTAGAGATCGGACGCACTGCCGAGTCCGGTCATCATCGACCAGACGCGTTCGGTCGCAATTCTGCCGCTTTGGAACCTCTCTGGACATGATCGGACGCGGCACTTTGTGCGTCCGGTCATCCAGTGCCGCTACGTCCGGTCACGCTGAAAACATTGCTGTCACGAAGAACAATGTCATCGGTGCGTCTGATCACTGCTTCGCTCAGCGTCCGGTCACAGTTGCTAACACCTGTTGTTGTCGAACAACTGATCGGACACGTCCGGTCCTCATAGGTCCGTGTCCGGTCACCTCTGTCGAGCTCGTTTCTTCGCAATCTTGTGTCTGGCTTGGTTCCCATCTTCGTGCTTGGACTTTGCTTGATATCTTGGGTCTTCTCTTATGCTTCTAGGGTCTTACTTATGGTGTTGATCGTGGGATCATCATGTCGCCTTCGTCCAAGTCACGTCTTGCACCCTATTGAACTACAAAACAATTACTTGCAAATTCATTAGTCCAATTTGGTTGTGTTTGTCATCAAACACCGAAATCCAAAGTAAATGGGCCTAGGGTCCATTTTCCTTACACGCCCAAGTCAATCGGACGACTTAGGCCGCTGCCAAGAGACGGGTCACCCTTAATTTACGCATGTTTTCTCTTATTAGTTTCGCTATCGACTCCACGATCTTTAAGTGACGCCCGACCCCAGCAACGACAAGGGGTCGGGCCTCACTCTGGGGCTGGTAAGAGTATGTCTATTCGGTAGACATTCTCTATGCCTGACCCTTTATCACGTTAAAAAACATGAAGGCAAGGTTTGCGGAAACAAACGCTGAGTAAAACTGGTCGGACCACAAGAAACCTACGCCCCAGTGGCTATGGCGTTTTTGCTCTCCAACATGATCAGTGTTTTTTTTGCTCGCGCCCCGAAATTCCTAGGAAGGGCTTGGAGGGGCCCACCGGCGGAATCTCCATCGAGGAGAGGCTAACGGGTCACCCAAGTCGATCGGACGGCTTAGACCGCTGCCGAGAGATGGGTAAGGAGCAGTAGAATGCCCCATGCGGGTTATGCTGACTCCGTCACGAACGATAGACCCGGATTGCACTCGGACATAGCCGGTAAGAGCTCCCCGAACTTTACCAACTCCCACTTTACTTTTCCAGTGCATGAGCATTCACTCATCCATTCTCATACATCCAAGCATCTCATATGCAATTATTACATCACGACGCTTCGCGAAGGACTCGAGGCCACCTCATGTCAACATGAGCGACAACCGACTGGGGTTCGATGGCCAGCCCACGAAGGGCTCGAGGCCGCCTTGCATCAAACAGAGCCAGGGGAGAAAACATAGATGAGCCCCAGCAACCTTCACCTAGCCTGATCAGAAGCGGACAGGGTCATCTTGACCTTCTTGTTCGATCCTAACCTCGAGCCATACCCATAGATTCTCCATCGAGGAGAGGCCAGCGGGCCACCTGAATCGGTCTCTGGAACGACTCGGGCATTTGCCGAGAGGCGGGTTAAGGAGTAGTGGAATGCCACATGAGGGCTATGCTGACCCCGTTACGAACGACGAACCCGAATTCCACTCGGACATGCCCGTTAGCGAGCTCACCGAGCCTGACACTCGATCCATCGAGGCAAGTGAATTTGCTCAACCCCTCTGGTTACGGAAACCGCGGACGAGGTGACGATAACAAAGACAAGCCTACCCTCGATCGGACCCTCGCTATGCGTAGGGTCTCGAGGAAAGTTTGACTCGCAAGGAGACCGAATGCGTGGTCGCAGAACGATGGCTCGGATCCTAGGGAGGGGGTATGAACGAAAACTAAGAATAACGTTTCTAAAACAAAAAACGCTTTCTCCTATCAGTTTTGCTATCGTCTTCTCGATCTTTAGTGAAACCCAACCTCGACAACGGCAAAGGGTCGGATCTCACTCGGGGGCTGATAAGGGTATATATATACTCTTTCTGAAATAGTCACCGTGCCCGACCCTTTCTCTTGATTAAAAACCTAGAGGCAAGGTTTGTGGAAACAAACGCTAAGTGAAACTAGTCGGACTGCAAGAAACCTATGCCCCAGCGGCTACGGCACTCTTACCAGCGTGACCAGAGTTTCCCGCCCACACCTCGAGCTCTACGGTCTTAACAACAAGAAGGGTTGAAACGCATTAACCCTTTTTACACATAAAAAGGAGAAAGAATAAATTTGTTCAAACGAAACAAAAGAACATACTTGTTCAATCGAAATGAAAGAACAGACTTGTCCAGACGAAACAAAATGGATGGAACTCGTTCGCTTATTACAAAAATGACCGCACAACCTGTTTAACTAACTAGCCCCTCTGGGGGAGAACTATGCCTTCTATCCTGTCTGCCGGGTCCTACGAAAGGGGAGCCACCGCCGTTTCCATCTCCTCCAGCTCGTGGACTTCATAACCAGGCGTGTAGCCATGGCTCATCGCCTCTAGATCAATGTTGTCCCCACAATGAGAATGAGCAATTGCAAAGGACTGACTGACCCTGGCGTGAAGGGCATTCCTCTCGAGCTAGCACACCTGAGCCATGATCTCGACAGCATAAGCCATGAGCGAGCTGGTCCCCTTCGACCGCACCACCTCAAGGTCATCGCAGACCACTCCAAGGGCGGCCCTCAGGATACCAAGCTTGTCACTCTCCGCCTGAAGATTTATCCTCACGTCGGCGAGATCCACAGCCAGCCCAGCAGAAACACTCTTGGCCTCTAGCTTCCGGGTCGTCTCCCTTTCGAGCTTAGCCTAGAGGGAGTCGACCTTCGGCCGCGCGTCGTCGCACTCTTGGCAGGCCTGATTACGCTCTCGGAAAGCCTAGTCACGCTCCTCGTGAGTCGCGCCGTGTTCCGAGCAGAGCCTCTCTGTGGTTTGGATCAGCTCATCTCGCTCCTTACGCAACCGAGTGACTGCCGCAGCATCCAAGCTCGCCCTTTTCTCTAGGGCCACGAGCTTCTCTTTGGCCCCAGCTTTAGATCCCTTTCTTTCTCAACCTCGCCCAGAAGGTCAAGGATCCGCTGGTGGGTTTTGGTGTCCTTCTGAAACAACTCATCCCGCTCCTTCCTGACCCTGGCGGCTTCTTCGTCATCCTTCCATGACCTCATCGACAGGGCCTCGAACGCCTTCTCGGCCTCATCAGCATCCCGACGGGCCTCGGCCACCCGCGACTGAAGATTGGCCACCTTCTCGGCGAGGCGAGTTAGCTCGACCACCCTCTGCTGGGCGGCAATGAACTGAGCTGTCAACTCCCCGTGTAGCCGCACATCCTCGATGAGACGGTCCTAGGCTTCCTTTTGTTGCCGAAGGAACCAAGATTTCCCCTGGCTGCGAGCTATAAGGGACTGTAGGGAGACGATGGTCAGGATACAAAAAGTATATAGAGGAAGAAAAAAGGGCAAGAAGCAAGACCAAGCAATACCCGACCAGAGGGAACAAAAACATCATGCAATGCACCCATGGCGTGGTTCAGGGCCTCGAGCAGGGACGCGATCCCTACATCGAGGCTCTCCCGCTCCATGCTCTCTACGGCAGCATCAAGGGTAAAAAGCATCAACGCTGGATCCTGCGGATCCGTCCACTGGTGAAGGGGCCCACCCCACGCGGGCAAGCCGTTGCCCACCGACGTCAGGGTCAGGGATGACTCCCCGCTGGCCCCAAGCGCCATCGACCCCTCTTGCCATGGCGTCCCCGTCGGGATGCTCCCTCCAGCGATGGAAGGGGTCAGCGGTGTGGATGCGAACCTCTCTCCCAGCACCACGACTCCCGGGGACCCCTCGGCTGTGTCCCCCTCTGTCCGGCACACGCCAGGCGTCGTTGCTTGTGCCACCGATGGCACAGGTCACGCTGATACCTCAGACGACGCTGCGGTTGTGCCCGGCTGTGACCCATCTGTCATGATCGCCGCCACCTCCACCTATGTCGGTGGGGTCACGACCGACTGCGTCACGCCTGCCACGGTCGACGCCATGAGTGCGGTCAGTAGCCTCATCTGCCCCGTCGTCGGCAGCGGAATCGCGGCCATCATCGGCTGCTTCACAACCTTCGAAGGCGCCCCTTGAATGCCCTCGTCCACCCATCCCATCGAGGGCACAGGCGCCACCGTGGGCGGCGCCTGACCGACCGGCGACGCGGTCACATTGGCGCTGCTCCCACCCAAAATGGGCGCCACACCAGCCGATGGCCGCAGCCCCGATTGGATGGCGATGCTCTTCTTCGACGCTAGCGCTAAAGGATTCCGCTGCCTACCGACGCGGCAAGGGACGAAAAACATAAGTCACGATTAAATCTGACTAAAATTGAAAAATAGAGGAATTGATAACTCACCTTAGTGCCGTCGGGCGGCAGATGCGTTTGGGGGATGAACCCCCCGACCCTTGCTCCGCCTCATCGGAACGAGGCCGTTTCGAGCCCGCCCCCTGCTCCTGGGCAGAGGGGCTCGCCCCTGGCAGCTCCTGGGGCACATTGGCGGAACGGCCCACCCCCCTTGGCTCTTGGGGCACGACGGCAGAGCCGCCCACCCCTATCGGCTCCTAGGGTAGGCCGACGGTACGTCCCGCCTCCGCCGGCTCCCCAGACGTACTCTCCCCTCCATGGAACGGGAAGGGCCCTAACGCCTGCAAGGATGAACCAATGCCTGTCAGCGCATCCTCATTCTCCAGGCTATCCCACTCGATATCATCGGCTACCGTCTCTTCTTCCTCCATCACCTCATCGTCATCACCATCATCATCGTCATCATCGTTGTCAGTGCACCCTGCCCCTCATTCCCGCGCCCGCAGCTTCTGCTTCTTCTTCTTCATGTCCTCCTTCACCTTCCTCAGTCACTCACCCTCGACACGATTCGCCGCCCTCATGGCTGAATCCCTCAGCAGCGACGTCGGGTGATCCACGAGGATGAGGTCCCTCAGCTGGTCCTGCCCCTCTCAAAGTTAGTCTCATGGGGTCGGGAAATCAATTGAAGAGAAGGCAAGAGAAAGGAAACTTACAAAGACAACGTAGCTTGGCTCCGGCCACATCGGAGGATGCCCCGGCACTGGGTAGACAAAGTCAAGGGCGGCACCCACATCGTCCCGCAAAGGCTCCATCGCCTCCTTGATGCGTTGTATGATCTCGGAGTCGGGGAGCATTCCCTCGACGAGCACCGTTCCGTCGAACGACGCCTCGGGCGCTATCGTGTATAGCGGGAGCGCGCGCGTCATCAACGGCACCACCCTCCTCACGTGGTAAGCCCCGATGATGCCCGACCCTTCTAGGCCGTTCTTCTTCAAGATGTGGATGGCGACAATGTAGTCTCGGATCTTCTTCTTGTCCTTCTTTGGGACGCCCCACTTCCTACACTGCTCCAGGGCCTCTTCGATCAGGCACCCGGTGAACTCTAACAGAGGGGCGGCGGCGTCATTCTTAAGGTAGAACCACTGTGAGTGCCACCCCTTGTTGGACAATGAGAACCATATGGACGGGTACTCGCCGACCCAATTGTTCCGAAGTTGGATGCCAGCACACCCCATCGGCATGTGTAGCTCCTGCCTGCTGCCCTTCTCCCTCTTCTTCTAGAGCTTGACGGCGAAGAAATACCTCCACAAGACGAACTCCGCCATGTGTTGGATCCCGTTGGAATTAAGATGTTGTAGCTCAATCTTGTAGAAGTGCAGCAGCCCCCGGAGGAATTTATGGGTGGGGGTCGCAAGTCCATGCTTGTGGAAGTGGGTGAACGACACCACGTAGCTGTCGGGTGGTGACGGCGAATCCTCATTGTCGGGTAGCAACCACTCCTCGCCCGAGGTCTGCGCGCAAAGAAGACCACGCCAGACAAGGCCCTCCATGCGCTGGAAGGTGATGTCGGAACGGCACCACGGATCCATTGGAGGTGGGGGCGAATGGATGCAAGCTCAATGGCGGCGGAGATGCGGAGGCAAGAAACCTAAGCATTGGCGGCGGCGGCGTGGCTACGGAGGTAAGGATGTAGGCGTACGTATAAAACATGGAGGGCTAACTCTTTGGTTTTATAGGGGCGACAGGTGCGAGGAAACCAACCGCCCACCTAGACCTCCACGCCTGCCACGACCTGTCACCACGTCTCGTCGCGGGGCGTGACCACGCAAACAATGGCCGTCCCCTCGAAAAACGTGTTGGACGTTTCGCCTCCCCGAACGGGCCACGACCTGTCATAGGTAAGAAGGATACGGAGCTGAAAACACTCCTATGGCCCGTCTAGGCCTAGGAGTTCGAAGGTTGGCCCACCAATAGGTTCGACAACCGCTCTGAGCACCTTTAAAGTGACGAGTGGAAAGGGATGGGCCTGCTAGTAGCCAGTACCCGGGCGCATGAGCGCCGCGGGCATCCTGGCCCATGTTCGAGTCTCGACCGGATAATATCCATGGTTTTCCCTTGAAGAAAGGCAGAGAGCCCTCAGGACTGGTCGAATGGACCCGAGAACTATATGGATTGACCGCTGAGAATCTAAAGTCGGTCACCAGCTGACCCAAGCCGGACCCCCGTGAAAGAGATGTCGGGGCCCCACTCGAACTAGCTCGTTAATAGCTCACCGAGCACCATGATTCGTCCATAGAGGAAAATCATGGCATGGCTCAGCCCCTCCGTTTTTATCGAAAAAAAACGCTTGAGGGAAGACGATCACAAAGATGAGCTGACCCTCGACCGGACCCCTGCTACAGGCGGGGGCTCAAGGTAAGTTAGACTCATAAAGAGACCGAACGCGCGGTCGTAGAACGACAGACCCCCGTAGGGGTCGGAATCAGGAAAGACCTTTTCCAACCCACCAAATCTCACGGTTATACCCCCGAGGGGTCCGATCATGACAAAAGGGAATCGCTGTCCCTAGGACACGACGCGGGCTACAAAAAGAAGGCCAAGGCCCTCAGAGTCCTCTCATCCGGAAAAGCCTCCAAAGGAGTATTCTACTCCCTCGCAGGCACGGGGGCTACTGTCGGGTATCGATTTTAGGGATACCCAAAGCAAGGAGGTTAGCGCCCATGTAGACTTCCCCGGATGAAGCAAGACGTATTAAAAGGTCTCGTCTGACCCCAAGGCCACGGGGGTCTCACGCAAGGCCGTGGGCTCCGTCTCGCCCGACCCCAAGGACACGGTTTCTGCCTCGCCCGACCCTGTGGGTGCGGGCCCCATCTTGCCTGACCCCAAGGCCACGGGGGTCTCACCCAAAGCCACGAACTCCGCCCTACCTGACCCCTTGGGTGCAGGCTCCGTCTCGCCCGACCCTAAGGGCGCGGTTTCTATCTCGTCCGACGGGGACTCAAACCGTCGTCAACCACTCTAGGTCCAAGCGTATGGGCCTGGGTCAAAACTCTGACATCAGTGTTTACACCAGAATTTGGAAGAAGAGTCGTAGGGACTCGAAAGCTCCCATGATCATGTCATCAAGGAATCAATTGCGTACAGATCGGAACCAGCTGATTCGGATGCAAAAACTCGAATCGGCTTTCTTCAAATAGCGTCGACGGATAACGACAAAGGCTACGTTCGGCGCCAGGACGAAACATGTTGGACTCTACAAAAAGAGAAAGATTAGAGTCCAAGTTATCTTAAATTAGGACTGTTTTCTTTACGGTTAAAATTATGAAGAGTCGTGCTTAGACAGGAGTCATGCGCAGGTTCCGGGTATAAATATCAAGCCCCGGCTATTGTAAAAACAACAATCAATCCAATACACAAGTTATTTACTTTTTTGGCTCTAGCCACCCCTTAGGAGTAAGAGTAGATTAGATCTCGGCGAGTTCTTCAGCAAGTACGGCTGCATCGATCCGGTCGACCTCCATTGCTTGTTGTAAGTACCATCATGGCTTATACCTCTGTTCGTACGGCTGCATCGATCCGGTCGACCTCCACTACGACTCTGGCATAAGTTAGTTATCGACTCTTGCCTAGTTCAAGTACGACTACATCGATCCGATCGACCCCCACTGCATGAACTAGATCAAGGTCAAGTTATCGGCTCTACCTTAGGATGGCAGCCTTTGGTAGATTCATTAAGTTACCGATATTGCTTATTGCTTTCATTATTTATCTAATTACAGCAATATCACTCTGCCCGATTGGGATTGATCTAGATCGGCCTTATATCTTGTTTAGCCCAACGTTTGCTAATCTAAATTGATCTAATCTACACCTTAAACGATGAGTTATGTTTTTATCGGCTGTTTCATGTCAATCCTGATCATGCATAGCGTGCGGTTAAAGCGTGTTGTGTCTTGAGTAGATGTATTGGCTAGCGAGAACCATTCCATGGCCCGTTATCACGGTCCATGTGATTCTGCCTCACACCCCACTGTTAGCACCGTGGCATGGGGATCATTATTTGATAGATCTATTCCTGATAAGGCATGACTTTAGTTGTGCGCTATACCTGAATCGGCTGTTTTAGCCGATATCGAGTGCTTTCACGAACAGCTCGCATCACAAGACTGTTGAAGTAAAGATAGGTTGAAAGATATGTTAGCCCTATGATCTTATTATTGTATTACGGCTTGCATGATTCTGCCTGATGCCCCACTGATATTAGTAATGAGTTAGAGTCGTCGAGTCTATTGTTATTTCTACGGCCTGCATGATTCTGCCTCATGCCCCACTGGTCATAGCGATAGATGAGATCTAACATGTTCATTAGATTTATCTTTATCAAATGGTTAAATGGTGTTGAATTGTTTCTTTATATAAAAAGGGGTTCGGTTACTTGTAATCATTGTCTCAGCACAAACCGATCATTGTTGACATCTTATTGCCATTGATTAATATTTGTTCGAATAATGACATTTACCCTGAATGATAACCGATTCTTCTTATACAACTCAATGAGTTTTAATCGATTTATTCTCATGAATATGCTGGAATCGACTATTTAGTCGATCTCCTTTCATATCGGTTCTCATAGCCGCACATTCGGGACTGTCTGGCAACACCGACAAGTTTTGCCCTTAATTACTGATGAACTTTCTCTCCTTGTCAATTATAGGGTCAAATTGACTGGCGTGTCTCAGGAGGAGTGCGTAGGATTGACTACCCCTACGCTAAAGCTAGGCGGATCTATAGCTCCATCGAGCAGACCCTTCTGGCTTGCTACGTGTGTCCTTGGCACGGGAAGAAAAATCTGTGTCGACACACGTTTCTGGCACACCCGGTGGGACCCCACAATCATCATGGCGGTTCATGACAACAACGACATCCTTATGCTGCATTATGAAGATCTACCTGATGGGGATAAGGGTATCATCAGCAAAGCTACAGAGGAATTTCAGAACAAATGTTTGTTGTCCTACACCAAAACATGTGACAACACGATTATTCAGAAATTTCCACTACCAAGAGTTCTGTTACACGGGCAGACAGACACAACTGAAGCTGAAGACAGGTATTTCTTTAAGGAAGTTATGGACAAATCTATTCGTGATACCATATCAAGCCATAATGAAGCTTTCGTGGACGTATTCCACAACGCCATGAAAGAGGCGATTCATGGATTTCCAGTTGGTCAAGGCAGACTGGCTTATTACAACATTCTAGATCTGTCGACCTAAGGGACCAATCAAGTCGGTACCAGCCATCAAGAAGCAGCACCGGCTGGTAGTGGTGATGTCCAGACAGTTCAAGGTTCATCTGAATAAACTCAAGGAACTACAGCAAATCAAACACAGTATAACCCTGGACCATCAGTACAGCACGTGCAATAGCCGGCAGGGCAAGGTCAGAACCAGGTGATCCATTTTGGCACATCAGGCCACATACCGTCGTCGGCTCAAAAAATAGCACCATCAATTCAAAGGATCCGTAGGGATATAGATCATTATATCTATAATCAGAGACTTTAAGCAGCAAGCCAGCAAAGGACCTAGCAAATTGAGATTCCACAAGGGTGTCACTATGGCATAGATTATAATACCCTCCACATGATGCCAAATCTAAGATATCAAGGCACGCGAGATTTCAATCCACAGATGGGTCAGCAGGTGCAGAGGAATCCAAATCCGTAAGCTGATGAATTATTGCTGAGGGTGACTGAGATGATGAAGAATCAGTTCGGTCTGAAGCCAAAAGGGCTGACATTTTCATACAAATGTCCATATCTAGAATGGTATGATTTGGTCGCTCTTCCCATAAATTTAGGCTCTCAGAATTTGCTAAGTTCACTAGCCAAGACAGTATACGCACGATAAAACATATCAGTCGGTATCTTACACAATTGGGCGAAGCGTCAGTTGAGGATGCCCATCGAGTTTGTTTCTTCTCTCTATCCTTATCGGGGCCAGCCTTCACTTGGATTTCATCATTGCCAGTCAATTCCATTGCCAATTGGGCTAACCGGGAGAAGAAGTTTCATGCATATTTTTACACTGGGACTAGAGAAAAGAAGATTACCGATCTAACAACTATAAGACAGAAGACTAGTGAATCGGGCACTGAATTTCTTCAGAGGTTCTGAGAAACCAGGAACTTATGTTTTTCTTTAAACTTGGCCGATGATCAACTAGCTGCTTTAGCTGTTCAAGAAATGCTACAGATGTGGAAAGAAAAGCTACTGGGACAAGAATTTGACAACTTTGGTCAATTGGCTCAACGAGTAGCAGTGCTCAATAGCCAATTCCAGAGTATGCATAGAGATACCTGGTTCCAGAAGAGTACCACAGTAACTGAAGCTTATGATCCATACTCAGTCGATGACGGCTATGAAGATGAAGAAGAAGAGGTCGCTGCAGATAAGCTCTTCAATTTCTTGCTAGAGAAAGGGCAGATCAAGTTGCCCGATGGTCATGTCATGTTGCCCCCTGATCAGTTGAAGAATAAGAAGTTCTGCAAGTTCCATAATGCTACTTCTCATTCCACTAATGAATGCAGAATCTTCAGGCAGCATATATAGAGAGCTATTCAGCAGGAAAATCTCAAATTTGATACGCCTTAGCAAATGAAAGTTGATGATAATCCTTTTCTAGAAGATCAAAACATGGTTGATGTTGGGCTATTTAAAGGAAAAATTAAGGTCCTAACATCAACCAAATCAAAAGAAGCTGGAACAGTCGACCCCAAGATGCAAATATCGGCTGACGAGTACAAAGAGATTAGAAGACGTTGTGCCTAGCAAAAGAGCCGATACGAGCAAGGGAAGACGTCAAAAGCAGAGACAATGAAGCCACAGGTCACATCTCGGATTCTGTTGAATAAATGGTAGCGGCAGAAGGAAAAGGATTATCAATGTTGGTTGAAAGAACAAGCGTACCATCATCAACTAAAAGAAGAGAGGTATGAAATGAAACAAGCCGAATTACATTGGAATTGCCCTTTCTTTAGACATTGCTGGAATGAAGGTTTGAAGTTGTCTACCAGACATAACTGTCTAGGATGCAGCAATCAATATTGGGAGTATAGGTAGTCTCAAACCAACCGCCAGTCTATCCATGCTCAAGATGCATATCGTCATAATAACATGGATCGGCGCTTAAAAAATAAAAGTGTTCATGATCGGCTTGGAAAAAGAGTCGTTGATCAAGACTGGCCTGATCATGAAAAGGAACGCACTGAAAGAAGATATGTGTGGCAGGAAGGCCAGTGGTGCCTAGGAGGTTTAACAAGAATCCAGAAGACAAGGATGCAACTCCTAAGGAATAAAGAGATGGAACAGGCTCAGGCATCCAGTAAAACTCAAGTGTGGCGTACCAAGCAAATAGTCGATAAGAAGCAACCATCGGCTAATATCCAAATAGTTTTTCTATTGCCATCGGAATTCAGAGCTTCAGCAGATCAAGAAGTTTATTCGGATTTCGATGAATCAGAGTATGAGGAGATAGTTGCCAAGTTAATGGTTGTACAGCAAGCAATATTTGACAAACCAGTCAAACATCGGCACTTAAAAGCGTTATATATGAAAGGTCTTGTCGATGGAAAGCCGATGAACAAGATATTGGTGGACGGAGATGCTTCCATCAATCTTATGCCTTACACTACCTTTCGTAAACTTGGCAAAGGACCAGAAGATCTGATGGAGACTGACATGATGCTTAAGGATTTTGGAGGTAATACATCTAAGACCCGGGGGGCAATAAATGTTGAACTAACAATCGGGAGTAAGACTCTGCTTACCACATTCTTCATCATCAATGGAAAAGGATCGTACAGTTTGCTCCTCGGTCGTGATTGGATTCATGCGAATTGTTGCATACCATCAACCATGCATCAGTGTTTGATTCAATGGCATGGAGATGATATCGAACTGGTTCACGCTGATGAGGCCGTAAGCATCGCAATAGTCAATCCAGTCTTTTGGGAACTAGGAGACTTCGAATGTTTTTCTGGCAAGTCATGGGAAGGAGGCTTCATTAAGATCAGCAATGAAAGCCAACAGCCGATGCAAGCGATCGGCTCTGAGAGTTTGTTTTAGTAGAAAAAAAATCACGGCTTCACATTGGCCATTGGATTAAAGGAAAAATAAGCGTTGAGTCTTGAAGATGGGTTTAGGCCGACGTATGTGAATGCTGAGTCAAAGTATAAGTGTGATTCGGAGTTAATGGATTTCTTAAAGAAGTTCTGTTTCGCTTAATAGGACGCTTGATCTGAGTTGATTAATCATTTGACCTTTGATGTGAAAAGTTCTACGAAGGTGTTATCCCAACATTTGATCAACACTAGATAGCCGATTCGTTCTCGGATCTAATAGCCGGTACCAGAAAGGTATCGCCTCTAGTTCAAAAAAATGAAAATCTTCACAGACAATAAAAGCAAGTACAATGTGTGTCGCCTGCAGGAGCAAGGCAAATACGAGCAAAGTGATGGATGAAGTGAAAATCATTAGATACGAAGGAGTTGTTCACTGATATCACTTATTACAAGCTACAGATCAGAAAACACTTTGTTTACTATGTCATCGGCCTGGGAGGTCAGAGCTATAGAGCTGGCGGCATCAAAGAAATCCTTGACCAGTCGCTTGTAATCCCTGGGGTATCCGGTGACTAAAGCCCCACGAGGAAGAAGCCGAAGTGAACTTGTGCAGCAGCCAACGCCATGGCAACACCATGACGAACGTCGTGAAGAGTGACTTCTCTAACACGGTTTGGGATGTCATGCAAGCAAACCACTAGAACAGCGCCCCTAGCATTGATGAATCCTGCCGCATGGTCCGCAGCCGAACAAAGGCTTTCCAGCTGAGCCGATAGATCTAAAGGATTTGAAGAAGAGGTGAGCAGGATCTTGGAGAATAAAAGTTGAAGAAGAAACAAAAAATTATGGTAAATGTCTTACCAGCAATTCTGGCTTCAGCAGTGGCCAGCCTCTCCCGCACCGGGTTGGCCTCAAGAGGTGATTGGCCTTGAACTATGGCCAGAGCCGACTCCGTAATAGAGAGGCAGTCGATGAGTTTCTCGCCGGTCTGATCAATGGAAGCGATCAGGTTGTCGTTATCTCTCTGCCTCCTCAGATAGCAGGGGAGCTGGCGACAGATTGGTGCTGAGGATGACCCCAAGGGATGAGTAGAGTCGGCCCTCTGCTCTGGGACAACGGGAGCATCGCAAGTTGCACCCTCTTGACGGTGGATGCGCTGGTGCGATGATGCAGATCCAGCGGGGGCCTCCTCAGCAGACCTCTTGCTATCCTCCATGATCTCAAACCTACGGAAAAGAAGAAGCTATACTAAGGATGCAGAAAGTTTGAGACGAAGCGGGTTGTTGTTCAATCCACGGCCGTGGCCCGTATATATATAGTCTAGGAAGGCGAGAAGATAGATTTCACCGAAGGTGTGAATTTGGAATAGAAAACAGAGGCGGAATGAAACTCTGGGAATTCAAGGGACGGATAACGAATAGATAACAGATTCGAACTTATTGCCTCCCCGAATTATGAAATGTCGTGAAACGGATTCGACGATTTTACATTTACCAGAAATCAACCTATCAAGGCTTCTTTGGATTGAAGGGAGTCCGGACCCCTACAAGGCCGAAGGTTGTCGTGAAATGAATCGACATTGGCCCGTTGATAAAATTATGCCCGAGAAGAGAAAAAATCACCCGCCTAACATGTGCTCAGCTGATTTCTCGGTAAATCAAGAAACTATGGGAAAGAAGCCTGTGGCTTTCCTGGTGGGCGTTTAGTGGAACAAATAAGGGAAAGGTGTCCACACATTTTAGCCCTTGCAAACACTAGAACAGCTCTGCGAGCATGGTGAGAAGACACAGGTGATGTCACAAGACTTCTCCTAGCCGCAGTAGCTGATCCTCTTGCTCGACAAGGTGCTAGAATGAGCGACACAATCACCCTATGCACAAGAATTCTTCTAACCGCTCAAGATCTTCATGGCAAGAGAATGGACCATGGAGGGTCCGACGGAACTAGAGGCGCTCGAGGGAGCAGATGGAAGCAAAATATGGCTGAATTGTTGAGTTGCTCTCGCCAGGGCCAGATATGCATTTTATAGCCAGCCCGAGAAGATGAATCCAAGTGCCCGTGAAACAGTGACGCTCTTATAAAAAGTTTGAGGCATGGGCTCATGAGTGGACGCAAGCGGCGACAAACAGTGGACCCCAGATCAAGGTTCTCTACCCGTGACTGTGGACCAATCAAGGATACAGACATGATAATTTTAGAACAAAATTACTTTTATCCCAAAATTAGGGGCATGTGTTTACACCAGAATTTGGAAGAAGAGTCACAGGGACTCGAAAGTTCCTAAGATCATGTCATCGAGGAATCAATTGCGTACAGATCGGAACCAACTGATTCAGATGCAAAAACTGGAATCGGCTTTCTTCAAATAGCGCCGGCGGATAACGACAAAGCTACGTTCGGCGCCAGGATGAAACATGTTGGACTCTACAAAAAGGGAAAGATTAGAGTCCAACTTATCTTAAATTAGAAATGTTTTCTTTAGGGTTAAAATTGTGATGAGTCATGCATAGACAGGAGTCATGCGCAGGTTCCGGGTATAAATATCAAGCCCCGGCTATTGTAAAAACAACAATCAATCCAATACACAAGTTATTTACTTTTTCGGCTCTGGCCACCCCTTAAGAGTAGGAGTAGAGTAGATCTTGATGAGTTCTTCAGCAAGTACGGCTGCATCGATCCGGTCGACCTCCACTGCTTGTTGTAAGTACCGTCATGGCTTATACCTCTGTTCGTACGGCTGCATCGATCCGGTCGACCTCCACTGCGACTCTGGTATAAGTTAGTTATCGACTCTTGCCTAGTTCAAGTATGGCTGCATCGATCCGGTCGACCCCCACTGCATG
The DNA here is from genome assembly GCA_904845875.1 of Miscanthus lutarioriparius. Taxonomy (NCBI): domain Eukaryota; kingdom Viridiplantae; phylum Streptophyta; class Magnoliopsida; order Poales; family Poaceae; genus Miscanthus; species Miscanthus lutarioriparius. Next base: position 116,758 of record CAJGYO010000201.1, read on the forward strand.
AACTAGATTAAGGTCAAGTTATCGTCTACCTTAGGATGGCAGCCTTTGGTAGATTCATTAAGTTACCGATATTGCTTATTGCTTTCATTATTTATCTAATTACAGCAATATCACTCTGCCCGATTGGAATTGATCTAGATTGGCCTTATATCTTGTTTAGTCCATCGTTTGCTAATCTAAATTGATCTAATCTACACATTAAACGATGAGTTATGTTTTATCGTCTGTTTTATGTCAATCCTGATCGTGCTTAGCGTGTGGTTAAGGCGTGTTGTGTCTTGAGTAGATTTATTGGCTAGCGAGAACCGTTCCATGGCCCGTTATCACGGCCTGTGTGATTCTGCCTCACACCCCACTGTTAGCATCGTGAAGTGGGGATCGTTATTTGATAGATCTATTCCTGATAAGGCATGACTTTAGCTGTGTGTTATGCCTGAATCGGCTGTTTTAGCCGATATCGAGTGCTTTCACGAACAACTCGCATCATGAGACCGTTGAAGTAAAGATAGGTTGAAAGATATGTTAGCCCCATGATCTTATTATTGTATTACGGCCTGTATGATTCTGCCTCATGCCCCACTGATATTAGTAATGAGTTAGGGTCGTCGAGTCTATTGTTATTTCTACGACCTGCATGATTCTGCCTCATGCCCCACTGGTCATAGCGATAGATGAGATCTAACATGTTCATTAGATTTATCTTTATCAAATGCTTAAATGGTGTTGAATTGTTTCTTTATATAAAAGGGGTTCGGTTACTTGTAATTATTGGCTCAGCACAAACCGATCATTGTTGACATCTTATTGCCATTGATTAATATTTGTTCGAATAATGACATTTACCCTGAATGATAACCGATTCTTCTTATACAACCCAATGAGTTTTAATCGATTTATTCTCATGAATATGCTGGAATCGACTATTTAGTCGATCTCCTTTCATATCGGCTCTCATAGCCGCACATTCGGGACTGTCTGGCAACACCGGCAAGTTTCGCCCTTAATTACTGATGAACTTTCTCTCCTTGTCAATTACAGGGTCAAATTGACTGGCACGTCTCGGGAGGAGTGCGCAGGATCGACTACCCCTGCGCTGAAGCTAGGCGGATCTACAGCTCCATCGAGCATACCCTTACGGCTTGCTGCGTGTGTCCTCGGCACGGGACGAAAATTATGTGTCGACAATCAGGGAAGAGACTAGCACGCCTCGATGTAACCCGTGGCCATGAATGGTCATATCTGAGGGTTCACATCAAGAACAGTGTCGGGCGTGCCGGTGCTGTTCTGCCTAACCCTCGTACGAACACGGACAAGCGCGTTAGTTCACCACGACGTCCATCGGGACGGAATGGAACGCCATGACTGGCAAACGACGCCTGCGCATGGCGTCAGTGACGAACAGGGCCACGACGTGGAGCCGTCCCTGTTGACGTCTATAGGGTCGGCGGGACCCACATGAAGAGGAAGAAGGACCCGGCGATCCTGGAAGCATTCTTCTCTCTCTGGTTCTTCTCATTTTCCTCCGTTGTAACCCGTGCTCTCCCTTGGCCTATAAAAGGGGAAGCAGAGCATCCCTTGAAAAGAGGGATCTAGATCCACACAAGACCGAACCATGAGATAAAAACACAAGAGTACGACACGAGCACACGGCTGAGCAGCGATCGAGCACTCAGCACCCGTTTATTTCTTTCACCAGAGACTTGGGATACTTTCCCTCTCTCGCCTGTTTGTAACCCCTACTACAAACCAAGTGCCGATAACACGAGCTGCAGCAAACTGGACGTAGAGACGTTCCGCCCGAACCAGTATAAGCCCTTGTATTCTCCGAGCACCATCCGAATCAGACGCGCAGATATAAATTTACTCGTCGATGGTCCAAAAACGCCGATAATTGCCTTTCTTTCTCTCTCTCTCTTTGAAAGAAGACTTTTTATATTGCCTTTTACTGCTAAAAGTTGAAAAGGCTAAACATGTACAATTCAAAATCTGATTTATGAGTGATTTTTTTTTATGTTTTCAGTTAATATATAAGAAGTTGTTGGCAAGGTGGAAACTTCAAGATCGAAGGGTCTGCTTCCTGGTAAGTCGTGTCACCCCTTAGATTGCCGGAACCTGGAGAAGGCAGCATCCGGTTTTGAGGTTTATTTATTTATTCGATCGTGTGTCTGAGAAAGCGATAGTCCTTGTTTCCTTGCCCCATCCTATAGATGACTATGAGTTGCATGCGCATGATCAACTATATATGAACGCGTGGTGGATCTTGTTGAGTAGCTGGTACAGTTGTGAAACCTTGCTCTGGACTGAAAAAACAGAAGAAGAACACAGTTTTGGATCTCTGCTTGACGAGAGAGATATTTAGACGGCAAGAAATTTTTGTAGTATATGTACGGTACAATTGGTGGGACATTTTTGTATTGTATAATGTTCTGGCTTGGAACGGTCACATGTGTTGGCCAATTATAGTGATTGATTGATCTAGTTAACTGAATCTACGCCGTCCGAGTCCTGACGACTGACGGCCGGTTCAAGCGCTGACGGGGCCAGCTACGCCTTGGCACTGTATAGTTTTTTTTTTTTTTGGATAACTGGCAGTTTTATTAGCAGCATGAAGCTGCGATGAGGGAAAGTCCCTCCAAAGATACAGAGTTGGGCATCTGGATACATGACCTGGGTGTGTACAATAAGAGGAGACTTGTTGGAATTTCAGAAACACTACTGCCTGATCGCAGCTAAAAAGGGAAATGTTTGTGAGACAAGACGAACCTTGGGAGCACAAGAACAGACAGAGGTTATATTATCTGGGCCGAAATCCTGCTTTTTTGGACAAGTTCGTGTCGACCCATTCCGTTCAAGTTCAATCCACAAGAGAGTTTTATGGGCCAGCTGCATTGCTGAACCGTCTTCAGTCCGGCCTGCGCCGCAGTTCACGGCCACGGCCCACGGAGGACGGATCGGAGGCGGAGCCGTGCGCTTCCACTCGCGGCGCGGAAAATCAGAACGGCGGCGGCGGCGAGGTTTCTCGGAGCGCCAGCTCCAGAAAGCACTTCCCATTCGCGCGCCGCCTCTTCCAGTTGCACGCGCTCCTCCTCTGCCCTCCGCCACCCCCAATGCTCTGCCGCGCCTTCCCCTATGCCTCGCCCACGCGCACTTGTCGCGTCCTCTCCGCCCTGGGCTCGGTCGCCGCCGCGGAGGCGCTCCATGCGCGGTGCCACCCCTCCACCGCGGCCTCGCGGCCGACCGCTTCGTCGCCTGCTCGCTCATCAGCGCCTACGGCCGCACGGGCCACCTGGCATGATTGGTGGAGGTTGGGTTGGATCTTATGCTGGTTCGAGGCCATGGTTGCTGAATGCACAAGGTGCTGGCTGGTGGCCGGCCGGCTGGCTGGCTGGCTAGCCCACTCACGAAATCACTGTTTACGCGAACAGTATTGTAAGATAGAATAGTATTTTCTCTTGCAACAATCAACCGAATAGTATTTTGACTTATTTTTCAGTCTTGCCGAACAGGCCCAAGTTGACTCCACTTAGGACGTGCTGGCCGTTTTGGGGAAATTCAGGTTACAGCGAGGATGCCCTTTGCGGCTGATACTTCCGTGCAGAAACTGAATGATGGTTCTTGACCCCAGGAATCACGTTGGCATGTGACTGTTAGGAATCTCTATTTAGAAGATGGGAATTGGCAGGCTGACGTGAGAATGGGCGATGCGATAATCAAGAAAACATCAGCGCAGAGCAGTGCTGTGTTTCAAGTTAATGATCCTGTTCCAGAAATTAATTCCAAACTATGTTTACACATCTACTTTACTGTAACAGAATGATGTCAAAATAGACTTTCAGGAACCTTGTCTTTATCCACTCTCACAATTTCAGTCATGTTGTCATATTGTCCAAAGGGACAGCTAGTGAGGATGATCCTTCATGGTTCTGTGTGTAATAACTATCTCTGTGGCCACTAGTTGCATGCATGTGGAGTCTCCTCAATATCTGCAGGCGCTCCGCAACTTCCTTCGTGGTTGGCCTGTCTTCTCCACTTGGACTAAGGCAGTGCACGGCTAGTTTGGCCAGCTTCTCAAGCACCATTGTTACTTCTTCGCCTAGTATATCAAAGTCCATCATATTTTGAAGCTTATTCTGGCGAAACATCAAGAGAAAACTATAGGTCAATGATTTCTTTTCATTGAAGTCATCAGCATATATGGCCCTCTTTCTTGTCATCAACTCCAAAAGAACAACCCCAAAACTGTAGACATCGCTTTTGTCAGTAAGATAATGACTGATAAAGCTCTCAGGGTCAAGGTAGATAAAGCTCTCAGGGTCAAGGTAGATAAAGCTCTCAGGGTCAAGGTAGCCGAGTGTTCCTTGGACAAACATGATAAACTCACTTTCATCCATGGATTTTAGTGCTGATGCTCCAAAATCTGCAACTTTTGCATTGTGCTCGTCATCCAACAGAATATTGGCAGATTTGACATCTCCATGTAGGATGGTACGAGATGTTGATGAATGTAAGCTAGAGCTTCTGCTGATTGTGTAGCAATCTTCAGGCAAAGATCCAAAGGGATTGGTGGTCTATGACCAGAACCATGGAGGAAATCGAATAAAGTTCCATTCGAGACAAACTCATAGACCAACATTAGGACATCTACATCCAAGCAACAGCCCAGTTACCTCACAATATTCCGGTGGTTGATTTGAGATAAGATTATTATCTCATTGACAAACTCTTCCCTGCAGTCATCATTTATTACTTTGGACTTCTCTATAGCAACCTCTGTATGGTCATCCAAAGTTCCTCTATAGACCATTCCATGGCCGCCACATCCAAGGACTTTATCTTCATTATAATTGTCTGTGGCCCCATTTATCTCTTTTTCTGTAAGTATACGAATTGTGTCAACCTTCCTTGACCTCATTTCATCATATAACTTGAGACCTCCATTTTGTCTGAAATACTCGTCTTTTTCCTTCTTGTGCCTTTTCCTTAGTAATTGCATGGCAAACAAGCATGCCAAGGCCATCACCACAATTGCAGACACAGCGAAGCCTGCAAAGTTATTTTTGATCAAGGCAAGAGATGGTAGTAAATATCTATTACAAGATCTTCCCAACATTTAGAGATATATCTCGAGTTCTTCCTACCTGCAGGTCCAATCAGATGTATATAGCGAAAATGAAAGAGAAATTGAAAAGTTTTCTTGTAGAAATGGAATAGCTTAAGACAGTAGGGTATTTGGTATGGTATTCTTTAAAGTTAATACTTATTTTGCTGTTATGCATGAGTCTTTATCACAAGGCACATCTTATCTTAATATTTGATGTGATCCTCTATTTGGCACTAAAACTTTCACTTAGAAAGAGATCATTCGTTGAAAAGTTCCAATATTTTGTTCATGCTATTTCCCTGTGTAAATTGTCTCCGTCCCTAGATTAAACAGAATTGAACTGTATGTAGTAATGCACAGAGTACTTACTGATAAGTAATGTAATTGTATTTTGAGTATCAAGCCGGCATCCATAATTTGTGCCATCAGATTTTCCTTTCTTGCATATGCATGAGTAGTTTCCTAGTATGTTATTACAGACCCCTCCTCCTCGGCATGGATACAGTTCTTCATACTTGGAATCTTGCTGACGCAGCATGCACTCATCTATATCTGTTAATATCAACGGAAACGTAAGCACCTCAAGAAATGAACACAAATTAAACAGAACGGATGACCCCATTCTCTCGTTTCTCGTTGGTTGGAGATTGGTCGGCTCGGCCGACCACTCCCTGTTGGGAGTTGGGGACTGATCGGCTCTGCCGACCAGTTCCTGTAGCTGTAGCAGTATTATAATAGGTCACCTCTAGTACATTAGTTGACAGCTATTACATCAGCCATGACTTGGTAGTGGGTTGAGGTAAGTTTTGTACTGCTAGGAGTAGTTGGTATACTCTGTACCTTAGAAGTAGGTAGTTGGTGTCCCGTATACCTTAGGAGTAGGTAGTTGGTGTACTCTTATACTCAGAAGTAGGTAGTTGGCCAACAACTATGTACCTGGTAAAAGTACCGCTAGAGTCGTATATATTCTATCTAAAAGGCAATGGAATACTCAGTTTAGTTGCCATAGACCAAAGGGCAGTGTTTCGGCCAACGCTGGTGCTTGTGCTGAGTGTATGTGTGCGCTGTTCTTAATCTCTTCTTCTACCTCTAGCCATAGTGAGTGAGTGTGTGTGCTGGTAAGCTAGTTGCTTGCCTGTGCAGGGCAGCCAGGGAACAACAAGTGGTATCGAAGTCGTACAAGCGCCGTCGCCAGACTAACCGCTAGCGATGACGGTCGGTTTGGAGATGGGCGACAGCAGCGGCGCTGCTGTGGCTGCCCAGCCACGACAGGAGGTCTTTGTGCGCACGGTGTGGGAGGTCAGCGGCACCAGTTGGCCGACACTGACTCGCACCAACTATGGCGAGTGGACGGTGACCATGAAGGTCAAGCTCAGAGCCCGACGGCTCTGGAATGCTGTTGACAAGGGCACCGACAACGAAGAAGATGACATGTCGTCGTTGAGGCTATCCTCGCCGGCGTGCCGCAGGAGCTGTGGAGCCGTTAGCGTAAGAGCTCTGCTAAGGAGGCATGGGAGGCCATTGCGGCGATGCCCGTCGGTTCTGACCGCGCAAAGAAGGCGACGGCCCAGCTGCTGAAGCAGGAGTACGCCAACCTCAAGTTCAAGGATGGTGAATCGGTGGAGGACTTCTCCCTCCGCCTGCAGACGCTCATCAGCAAGCTGAGGAGCCACGGCGTCACCATCAACGAAGAAGAGGCGGTCTCCAAATACCTCCACTCCATGCCGGCGAAGTACATCCAGATCGCTGTCTCCATAGAGACGATGTTGGATCTGTCCACCCTCACCATTAAGGATGTGACTGGTCAGTTGAGGGCGGTGGACGAGCGCCTGGAACAGGTGACAGCAACGACGGACAGCGGCAAGCTGCTGCTAACAGAGGAGTAGGCTACCCGGATGAAGGAGAGGAAGTCCGGGGAAGCCTCCTCCAACCGCGGTGGCGATGGCAAGCGCCGCGGCAAGGCTTCTTCGGAGAAGAAGAAGAAAAAGAAGGTCGACCCCAACGCCTGCCGACGCTGCGGGAAGACGGGCCATTGGGCAAAGGAGTGCCCAAATCGCAAGCAGGAGAAGAAGGCTAAGACTCATCTGGCGCAGGCTGATGATGATGATGAGGCCACTCTCCTGATGACGACGTTCTATGCACTGCACGATGTTGAGGCCAAGGAGAAGGGAGAGGGGATGGCGGTGGAAGGGCCTAGGAAGGCTTTGAAGGCTATCAACCTCGACGAACCGCGCGCCCAAGTCCACCTCGGACGTGTGGACGGTGAGCAGGAGCAGCGGTGGTACCTAGACTCTGGCGCTAGCAACCACATGACGGGCTCCAAGGCAGCCTTCTCCGAGCTCGACGACGATGTGACCAGCACGGTGAAGTTCGGTGACGGCTCAAGGGTGGCGATCCGAGGGCGTGGCACCATCATCTTCAGGTGCCAGAACGGCGAGCACCGCGCGCTAATGGATGTATATTATATCCCGCAACTGCGTTCAAACATCATCAACATTGGCCAGTTGGATGAGCGTGGCAGCAAGGTACTGATCAAGGACGGTGTCCTCAGGATCAGGGACCGGGAGCAGCGGCTTCTTGCCAAGGTGAAGAGGTCCTAGAATCGGCTGTACCTGCTCGGCCTCAAGGTGGAGCAACCCATCTGCTTGGCTGCACGGCGCACAGAGGTGCCGTGGTTGTGGCATGCCCGGTATGGACATCTTAGCTTTTTCGCTCTTGGTCGGCTGGAGAAGATGGTGACTGGGCTACCTCATCGAGCACGCAGGCGAGCTGTGTGACAGTTGCCTGGCCGGGAAGCAAAGAAGGCTGCCGTTCCTGAAGACGGCGAAGTACCACATGGCAGAGACCCTCGAGCTGGTCCATGGTGACCTATGCGAGCCAATCACGTCGGCAACGCCCGGCGGGCATAAGTACTTCATCTTGCTGGTGGATGACTGCAGCCGGTACATGTGGCTGCAGCTTCTGACCAGCAAGACCGAGGCGGCAAAAGCGGTCAAGAAGTTCAAGGCGCGCGCGGAGGAAGAGAGCGGCAAGAACCTGCGCGTGCTGCGGACTGATCGCGGCGGCAAATTCACTTCGGTGGAATTCGCTGCGTACTGCGCAGATCAGGGCATGGTGCGACACCACACCGCGTCGTACTCGCCACAGCAGAATGGTGTGGTGGAGCGGCGAAACCAGACGGTGGTCGGCATGGCTCGATCCATGATGAAGGCTAAGAAGATGCCTGCGGAGTTCTGGGGAGAGGCGGTGACCACGGCGGTGTTTATCCTCAACCGCGCGCCCACCAAGGCCCTGAAGGGCAAGACACCATTCGAGGCTTGGCATGGACGCAAGCCGAATGTGTCCTTCCTCGGGACATTTGGCTGCGGCGGCCATGTGAAGAACACCAAGCCTCACCCCGGCAAGCTAGAAGACAGGAGCACGCTGATGGTGCTCCTGGGCTACGAGGAGGGCAGCAAGGCCTATTGGCTTTATGATCCCAAGAGAGGCAAGGTGGTGATCTCTGGGGATGTGGTGTTGATGAGAAGACGGCCTGGGACTGGGACAGTTCGGGCACAGGGGAAGCTGGCGGATTCACCAGCACCTTCGTCGTCGAGCGCATGGTCATCCACGGTGGTGGAGACGCTGGAGAGGAGGTGCCGACCACTCCAGCAGCAGAGCCGAGCACTCCTGGGGCAGTGCTGAGCACTCTGGGAGGGATGCCGAACACTGCAGGGGGGTGCCGAGCACTTATGCAGCAGTGCCGAGCGCTCCAGCAGTGGAGTCGACCACTCCATGAGTGGTGCCAACTGCTCCAACAGTGGATCTGACTACTCCGGCAATGGTGCCGAGCGGTCCAACAGCTCGCCTTCTTTGGAGCGGCCCCGATTGCTTGGCAGTCGCTGAAGCAAAAGATCGTGGCGTTATCGACGTGTGAGGCGGAGTACGTCGCAGCGGCCACGGCGGCGTGCCAGGCTGTCTGGTTGCGTCGGCTGCTGGGCGAGCTGACCGGCGAGGAAGCTCACCCGCCATCTCTGATGGTGGACAACCAGCCCGCCATCGCCCTCGCCAAGAACCATGTCCTCCACGACCGGAGCAAGCACATCGACATCAAGTTCCACTTTCTCCGGGACTGCATCGATGGAGGGCAGATCGTCATCGAGTTTGTCGAGACCAGCAGATAGCTTGCTGACATCCCCACCAAATCACTCGGACGTCTGCGGTTCATAGAGCTGAGGAAGATGATTGACATGGATGAGGTCAAGGCATCGGGCTCGCAGCAGGATTAGGGAAAGAATTGTTAGACATAATCTGCCGCTCCCCATTCTCTCCTTGGTTGGAGACTGGTCGGCTCGGCCGACCACTCCCTGTTGGGAGTTGGAGACTGATCGGCTCTGCTGACCAATTCCTGTAGCTGTAGCAGTATTACAATAGGCCACCTCTAGTACATTAGTTGATAGCTATTACATCAGCCATGACTTGGTAGTGAGCTGAGGTAAGCTTTGTACTGCTAGGAGTAGTTAGTGTACTCTGTACCTTAGGAGTAGGTAGTTGGTGTACGCTGTACCTTAGGAGTAGGTAGTTGGTGTACTCTTGTACTCAGAAGTAGGTAGTTGGTCAACAACTATGTACCTAGTAAAGGTATATGTAGAGTTGTATATATTCTATCCAAAGGGCAATGGAATACTCGGTTCAGTTGCCACAAAGCAAAGGGCAGGGCTTCGGCCAACGCTGGTGTTTATGCTGAGTGTGTGTGCGCTGTTCTCAATCTCTTCTTCTACCTCTAGCAATAGCGAGTGAGTGTGTGTGCTGGTAAGCTAGTTGCTTACCTGTGCAGGGCAGCCAGGGATCAACAGACTGGTTCAACAAGTAAAGAGCAGCAAAAACATTTAATAACTCTATAACAGCGTAACTTGCCCTTCCATAACTAATCCAAAATTTAGCATCACGACATGTATAGACAATTACACCATGAAGCTGACTATTTTTTAACCGGTTCAGAAGTTAATGGGCTAAACATCAAATCTAATTGCTAGCACGCCTTTTAAGCAAAATTTTGGAAGATTTGTTTTGAAAAATCACAGGAGGTAGTACACAAAATGAAACTTGAGTGAACAAACAGTGTTCATAATTTTGTGTAAAAGTTCATCTTCAAATGCAGTAAAACTGGGTGGCATTACCAGCTTATCATGAGTTATTGAGTTATACCAGTTAGAATGGTGTACTCCTGGGGGCACTGAAACTCCGTGCCGGTCCGTGTTTGAAGCCTAGTACCACTCCTTAAGGTTATGCCCCGGGTGTTATGGTTTTTTAAAACTAAGTGGTATAAGAATTTTGTATGTTTTTCTAGTTCTTTCTTAATGAATGCACCATATCTATTCGTAAAGAAGAATTTTCTATTAATAAAGATGAAATTTACAAGTAAACGGCCATGGGAGGCCACCTAAAGGGAAACAAAGCGCAAAAGCTGTATAGGAGCTATAAACGTTAGGCCCAGGCAACACAGCAGCAAAAAATCCGTGCCCCGCTATGCCGTAGGCTCTAGCCTCTTCCTAGATCTTTTGCCCCTCAGAATTACAGACAGGTTAAGTTTGAGTAAATGTACCTTGGCATCCATTCCAAATATAAGGATTACCCTCATACCCATGGGAGCATCGGCATAGATACCCTGGACCATTGTTTGCGGCCATGCAGTAGCTGTTTGCACTGACGCAGGCATAGCCAGTTGGGGGCTCCTTCCCCTCCTCTGGGCAGTTTCTGTTCCTGATGGCCTAGTCAGCGACGACTGGGGCCGTGGGGCGCCCCTCTCGGCTCTAGTTTTGATGAATCCAAGGTGGCCAACAAGGTCCTGCTGCCTGAAGCTGTACGAGCCAACCTCAACAGCCATCGCGTAGAAGCATGGGTTGAAATCCCAGACCTTGCTCTGGTTCATCCCAAAGATGACATGAATGCCAGTAAGGTTTGCAGGGATGGAAACCTCACAGCAGCCCATGCCTGCGCACGGCGCACCATCTGATGTGCTGTTAATGCCCTCGCAGTATGAGTAATTACTTTTTTCAGCTTCACCTCTCTCTCCATTCTTTTGTAAGAGTATAAAAAAGAGTTTCACCCCACTAGTTGTTTTAAAAAAGGGTATTCGGCAAAAAACAGCTCAAGAAACTTTTGGTGAAGCTGTGCTAAAGAGGCTCTTCTTTGTCTCCACAACTCATGCCTATCCAAATCTCAAAAAAAAAAATCATGCCTATCCACTGAAAGCGGCCAAGATTACAGTAAAAAAATTTAATTAGTGGCCAAGCAAACATGCACAAGTGTTATTTTCTTTTAGAATGCATTATCAGTTACTATGAAGCGTTTTGTTGAACGATAATGTGAAATATGGATATATTAATACTCAATTGACCTTTTTGAATCTTCATATGGTGACCTGTTTGAGAGGGCTTTAGAATTGAGCTCCATTGTAGATCTTGGTAGAGTCCTAAACAAATACTCCCGGAGTGCCAAAAAGAATGCAATTTCCGTTTTTCGATGAGTTAGATAATTTTAAATTTATCAAATTTATACAAAAAGTACTAACACCTATAATGCCGAATAAGTATTATTAGATTTTAATTATAATTATATTTTATAAAAAATCTATTGTGATACACAAATGTTGATATTATTTTCTATAAATTTAATCAAATTTAAGAAAGTTTGACTTTTTCCAAACCTTGAATTACATTTTTTTAGGGGAGGGGGTAGAGGAGTAGGTCGAATTCAGAAGCGGACGGACTTATATTTCTTCGAAAAAACGGTGTCTTGGTTTAGTTATCTCAATTAGGAAACAAGCTCTAGGTTACATCTTCTATCCATTTGAATCTGTACATTTCCGGTAGATGTAAGCCTGGTATTTCCATTATGCAATTGCAATAATAGGGTGGACGTGGACCTCCTTTAGAGAGAGAGAAAAACAAGCAAACATTCCATAAAGAAAAAAGAAAAACAGCCCCGTTCATGGCCTAAGCTGAGGAGACCAGATGCTTCTTTGTTGGGCCGATCGGCTCAGTCCATTCCGTCCAGCGGAGCTGTTCTGGTGGGCTGCGCCAATTCGGGCCCATGGAGCGGAGCCCCGCGCGCACTCGCCGACTTGGAGAAAATCGAAATTTTGCCCTTACGGGGAGCGGGTTTCGCCCAAATTCTATCAATTTCGTGGGCTTCGCTGAAATGCCCTTATGAAACGAGTCCAACACACTATAATGCCATTTTGAGTTTTAAGGCTACTTTAAAACAAATTCAGCTAAAATTTTAGCCTAAACTGACCATTTTGCCTCTGAGCTCATTGACCCCTGCCGTCTCATCTCTCCCCCTCTCGTTCTCTCGCTCCCGTCGCCTCCCCTTCCTCTCTCCCTCTCCCTCTCTCCCGAGGTGGCGCAGCGCGGGCGGCCCCCCTCCCCTCTCCCTCTCCCTCCGTCTCGATCTACCACCGGGCCATGGCGCGGCCAGCGCAGGGCAGGGCAGAGCCATGGCCTTGCAGGCCAGTCGTCCTCATCTTTCTTCCTCTCCCTCTCTCCTGCTGTGGCCGCTCATGGTGCTCGTGTCCGGTGCTGGTGGGTCTCGGCGGTGCCGCGGTTGGCACAGAGCAGTCTCAGGTGTCCCGTTTCCTCTTATATTTTGGACTTTTGCTTTTGCCTCTCTGATTCGTCCCTTCGATGACTTCGATTCGTGTTCTAGGGTTTGGCCTAGAATGCCTGTTGTTCCAATGTTTGCCTTCTCTGTGTTTATCTGTGAAAGGACGGCACCAATTGGCAATGACACTACCAATTCGTGTTCTAGGGATTGTGTCTGTAATTTTATTTTTGTAGCTTTTTTTCTCAGTTTTTCCCTCTCCCGTTCTTGCTTCGATTCTTCATTTTGAGACCGATTTAGTTCGTTCTTTTTTGCTCAGATTCGTGCTATGACATGAGTTGATGCTACCCCTTAAGTGAATTTGATTGAATCGAGTCGAGCACAAAGAAATTGAACAAATTTCGTTTTTGGGGAGTTTTTCGTGTTCTTGGTCGTGATCTAATTTTTCTGGAGTTTGGGTTGAAATTGGGCGATGATCTCTTAGAGTATGCTCACCAACTCCCTTGTGATGGCCTGTGAAAAGTTTGGTCACGATTTGTTTTGATTTGGTCTAGTTTTTCGTCGATTTTGTGGCCGCCGGTTTCCTGTTCTAGATTTTCCAGAGTTTGGGTTAATCCTAAGAGATGATTTGTTGGGGATGAGTTCATAGGTAGTTGAATTTCTCGTAAAATTTGGGAGCGAATCATAGAGTTTTGAGTCGGATTCGTCGATTTTGTTGTCGCCCTTTTTCTGTTCTTGAAGGCATCGGTCTCCTGTTCTTCTGCTTACACACAAGGTCGGACAACAGGGCCAGCGCAGTGCGCCGCTCGTCCTTAGCTAGCAGTCCCGAGCACCTATTGTTCTTCGTTTCTTCCTGCTTGTTCATCGTGGGAGGCGAGCAACAGGAGCCGCGTGCTCCCAGCGCCAGAGCAGCGCTCGGTCCAGGTGGGCACTCGTCCAAGCGCCCAGGTCCAGCGACCGGCCGCTCGCCCAGGTGCTCTGCTCAGCGGTGAGCAGCTCCACCACTCAAGCCCCTCTCTGTCTCCCACCATCTCTCTCTGTGCCCGGCGGCGAGCAGCACCACCGCCCGCACTTCTCTCTCTACTCGATTGCATCTGCTTGCTTTCTCTAGTCACGGACAGGAGTAAAACGGTCACGCCTAGTAAAAAAAAATGGGGTTAGAAATTTACAAGTTAAAAAAAACACGAAATAGCAAAATAGTGCGAAACACATTCGTAGGGGCATTCCTGGTAAGCCCACGAAATTCTAGCGAAGCGTACGGGCAAAATTCCGATTTTCTCGCCGACTTGCGGCGGAGACGTCAAGCGCTGGCGGGAGGCGGCGCCGCGGCGGCGGAGGCGAGGTCTCTGAGGAGTGAGGACCGCGCGGCGGTGTGCGCCCATGCGGCGCGCCTCCCCGTACTCGTATGCCGTCTTCGAGCGCCTCCTCCAGGAGCACTTCCCATTCCCGCGCCGCGTCTTCCAGGTGCACGCGCTCCTCCTCACCTCCGGCGTCCTGCTCCTTGACCTTGACCCCCAATGCTCCTCCGCTGCCTTTCCTTACAACTGCCTCGCGCACGCGCACCTCCGCGTCCCCGCCGTCTCCTCCTCCTCGCGCGCCCCGTCCACCCCGCTGCGCCTCTTCTCCGCCATGCTCGCCCGCGGCGGGCGACCCAACCGCCACACCTTCCCGTCCCTCCTCAAGTCCGCCTCCGCCTCGGGCTCCGCGGCCGCCGCGGGGGTGCTCCACGCGCAGTGCCTCCGCCGCGGCCTCGCGGCCGACCGCTTCGTCGCCTGCTCGCTCGTCAGCGCCTACGGCCGAACGGGCCACCCGGCTCGCGATGCGCGCAAGGTGTTCGACGAGATGGAGGGGACCCCGGACCTGGCCTCCTGCAACGCCCTGCTCGACGCGCTGTGCCACGCCGGGGAACTGGACGCGGCGGGGGACTTCTTTGAGCGGATGGCGGTGAGGGACCCCGTGTCTGGGCTCTCGCGGGGCGGACGCCACCTGTGCGCTCTCGAGGTGTTCAGGGGATTTTTGCTGGGTAGCATGGGGCGACGGCTCCAGGAGGCCACGTTGGTCAGCGTGTTGTCGGCCTGTGCCAACCTTGACGGCGGTGAGGGTCTTGCCGCGGGCTTGTCTGTTCACGCATATCTCATCCGCCATGAGATTGAGCTCACTGCATTCCTGGGCACGGCGCTGGTTGACATGTATGGGAAGCATGGGAGGCTTGGCTGCTGTAGTAGTGCTTTTGAGGTCGTTTGTAAGGAGGTTTGCACGTGGAATGCGCTGTTGTCAGCTTTGGCTAATCATGGGAAGGAGACTGAAGCACTGGTGAAGTTCGACGTGATGAGGGGTGAAGGCTTCTTGCCAAATCAGATAACCTTTCTTGCTCTGCTCACGGCTTGTGCTCGTGCAGGATTGGTGGAGGTTGGGTTATACTGGTTCGAGGCAATGGTTGCTGAATACAAGGTGGCACCGTTGATGGTCCATTATGGATGTGTTGTGGACCTCTTAGGCCGTGCTGGCCGTTTTGGAGAAGCCATTCAGGTTATAGAAAGGATGCCCTTCGCGGCTGATGCTTCTGTGTGGGGTGCTCTTCTTGGGGCTTGCAAGCTCCATGGAAATGTGGAGCTTGCAGTGGAGATTGGGCAGAAACTAATGTCTCTTGGCCCCCAGCAATTTGGTCGGTATATGACTATTAGGAATGTCTATTTAGAAGATGGGAATTGGCATGCTGGCGCAAGAATGGGAGAGGTGATGCATGAGGCTGGAATCAAGAAGGCAGTTGGGCAGAGCAGCGTTGTGCTTGGTACTGCCATTCCTTAATTAGCTTTCATTGCAAAACTTGTTGGTTGGGGACAGATACACTTCAATGATTATTAACAGATGTTTCTTCACATTTGTCCTGTCCCCCATGGGTATAACTTTGAGGAGATGTAAGTACCAAATATTCACTGCTTGGGTTGCCCTTATTCATGCATTTATGCCCTTAACCAATAGCCAATATAAACCATAATTCTACCACGAAAAGGTTGTGTAAGTTTTTTTATCGTAGATGTTGCAAAACTTAAATGTAGTGACTTCACATGACGCTACTAACAAGTAGTACAGTGTTCTTGCTGCAGTAGAGAAGCGGCACCAAGATGTTGGGTTGATCACAGTGGTAATGCTAACGCAATTGGGTGGCGGCATTCAGTTGCCACTTAGCTAAGGATTGGATTTCCGCTTAGCTCAGGAATGGATCACAGTGGAGGAAGGAATCAAACCACACGAAGAAGAGACACAGATGTGATGTGAGTTGCCTAGGAGCTCCAACTCCAAGCATTATGACTCTAGGAGTCCAAGTGGACCAAGGAGCTTTAGGAATCACACCCATCAGGCTTCTAGTCAGGTAAATTTTGTTCCATCTATCCAGTTAAATAGCTCCTTCTGTGGTATATGAAGGCACTTTTACTATTTAGAACAGAATCCCTACTCCAAATTGCTAGGGACTAACAGGCTCTGATGTTATAGAATAATAGAATTGGAAGAAACAACTTCACTTTGACTGTCCATCTGAAAATGTTGAGTTGGCAAGGTTTTTAAGAGCAGGAGTTCCACTTAGTCTGGAAGAGGCATTTAAGGACACACTTTTCCAAACTATAAAGAAACTGACGAATGTTTATTACTTAGTACTTTTAGTTGAGTTGACCCAAGGGGCAAAAAAATCTCTTTCCTGCACATGTACCTCCCTTGATGTTTCTATAAAACTAGAGCTGGATATTCATGTAAAAATTGCATACATGTAGATATCATACATGCATAAAACAGCATATGCAGTTGCAGGCTTGGAATGATATCTCAGACATAACAGTTCAGAAGGAAGAATTTTGTAAATGTTGCATCATATCCTACATAGCATATTGTGGCAACAGCTTAATAAATATGTACTATTTATTACATCAACAAGTACCACATGCAATTATCCAGTCTAGAAGCACCGTTAAGTATCGTGTTACAGGATCTATGCCAAGAACAGTGTTGATGTCTCTATGCTGTTGTATGCCATATCATCCAAAGGGGCAGCCAATGATGATGATCCTCCATGGTGTGCATAGTAACTGTCTTCACAGTCACTGGTTGCATCCATGTGGAGCCTCCTCAACATCTGTAGGCGCTCTGCAACTTCCTTCATTGTTGGCCTGTCATCTCCACTTGGGCATAAGCAATGCACTGCTAGTTGGGCCAGCTTTTCAAGCACTGCCATAACTTCCTCGTCAATAATTTCAGAGTCCAGCATTGCTTTGTGCTTATTATGGCGGAACATCAAGAGAAAGATATAAGACAATGATTTTTTTTCATTGAACCTATCAGCAAACATAGCCCTTTTCCTTGTGATCAGCTCCAGAAGAACTACTCGAAACTGTAGACATCGCTTTTCTCAGTCAGTTGATGACTGATAAAGCTCTCAGGGTCAAGATAGCCAAATGTTCCTTGTACAAACATGATGAACTCACTTTCGTCCATGGACTTTTGTGCTGATGTCGAAATCTGCAATCTTTGCATTGTGCTGATCATCCAACAGGATATTGGCAGATTTGACATCTCCGTGTAGGATCGTGCAAGATATTGATGAATGTAAGTAAGCAAGAGCTTCTGCTGATTGTGTAGCAATCTTCAGGCGAAGATCTAAGGGGATTGGTGATCTGTGATCAGCACCATGAAGGAACTCAGATAAAGTTCCATTGGAGACAAACTCATACACCAACATTGGGACATCTACATCCAAGCAACAGCCTAGTAACCTGACTATGTTTCTGTGGTTGATTTGAGATAAAATGATTGTCTCATTGACAAATTCTTCCCTGCAATCATCATTTATTACCTTGGACTTCTTTATGGCAACCTCTTTGTGGTCATCCAAAGTTCCCCTATAGACCATTCCATGACCTCCACATCCAAGTACTCGATCTTCATTATAATTGTCTGTGGCTCTCTTTATCTCCTTCTCTGTAAGAATATGAATCGTGTGAACCTTCCTTGCCGTCATTTCATCATATAACTTGAGACCTCCATTTTGTCTGAAATATTCTTCTTTCTCCATCTTGTGCCTTTTCCTTTGTAATTGCATGGTGTACAAGCATGCCAAGGCCATCAACACTACTGCAGAAAGACTGAGGCCTGCAAAAATATTTTTTAAAAAGAAGGAAAACAGATTCTAGTAAACATCTATTGCCAATTTAGTATGCAGTCTTCTTTTTCTTTTTCTTTTTTGCTTAGGCTGTATCTTAAGCTTGACTTCTTCCCAGGTGCATGGAACAGAAATTGAAAGGAATTCTGTAAAGGTTTCTTTTTTCGTTGTTATAGAAAATAGAAATTCTTAATAAGAACCTTACAACACCACATACACCTTCAAGTCTCCAACACACTTTGGTTCCTAAAACATGTGTGCCACAAAAACACATATACTGACCACACCCTTTAAAACCGACCAATTAACGTTCAGGAGGTGCTGGGGTGAGGAGGTGAGTAATACATCGCGCCCCTTTTTTCTTCCTAATATAGTGATAGGCAGCTCTCATGCGTGTTCAAGAAAAAAAAAATGTTAATAAAAGACTTGATCAATGGGAGAGACATCCCCTGGACTTTAGTCTTAAGAAGGGGCTCACCAAACCTGGGAAACATGCAGGAACCTCACGCGCGCACGCTTCTTTCGTGGCCGCGGAACCATCTGCGCTGTTTCAACCAGGGAGGTGGGCACACAACCATGCAGGCACCAGGGATCGAACACTGGTGGGGAGCTCCGCACCTCGGGTGCTAAACCCTGAAAATTCTTAATTAAGCTGTAAAACATTTGTTATGGGTTAATACTTACTCTCTGTGTTTCACAGTATTTTTCATTATAGGATTCAATAATTTTTTTTCTCAAACTATTTGTCACTTTCACTGTATTTTTCGTTATAGGATTCAATATTTTTCTCAAATTATTTGTCATTTTCACATTCCAAAGCATCATTAACCCCCTACCCTTCATGGCTTCATCAATGTATCCACAAAATCGAATTACCCCCTCTCCCCACCAAGGATTGTGATATACTTAATGTGGGTATAGTTTCTATCTTTAATGCTCCTTATTTTTTGTGACATTTGTTAGAATGACAAATATTGTGAAATGGAAGGAGTTTTAATTTCATACCTATGAGTGTTTATTTGTCACTAAACACCTTAATGTTGATTAAACAGAAGTGTAATATAGGCACATGGTAATTACCAATAACTAGTTTGGTTGAAGCATAAAGGGGCCGGCATCCAAAATTTGTGCCATCATCTCTTGTTCCCATTTTGCATTTGCAAAAGTAACTTCCCTGTATATTGTGACAGACCCCTTTTCTGCAGGGATACAATTCCTCATACTTGGAATCTTGTGTACACAGCATGCACTCATCTATATCTGAAGATGTAAATAAAAACATAAACAATTGGATAAGTTAAACTAACACATGGATGGAGGGTAAGAATCTCAAGAAGTGATAAAGTCAGCAGACTTTATAATGCTGGAAATTTCCTTTCCATAACTGCTCCCATAATTAAACATTAAAACATGAGTGAGCAACCTACGCTAGAGCTGACTGTTTCTTTTACCAGTTCAGAAATAAAAACCAAAATGAAATTGATGACACGTGTCATGCATGCCAACAACATTTTGTGTTCTTTTAGCAATAACAGTAGCTGAAACATGGTGAAAATTTATTATTGTACTCATTTATGATGCTCATAAGATTTTAGTGCAAGTGTATTAAGACATTGCAACCTCAATGGCAGTAAACGAGTAGCATTGAGAAGTCGATCAGGTTTCTAGAGTATTATCCTAGAAACTACAGACCAAGATTACTTTTGAATAAAAACATACCTTGGCAGCCAGTCAGAATGTAAGGATTGCCCTCATATCCTTTGGAGCATTGACATAGATGGCCTGGGCCATTATTTGCATTCATGCAGTAGCTGTTTGCACTGATGCAGGCGTAACCACTAGGTGGCTCTTTTTCCCTCCTCTGGGCACGAGCTGTTCCTGATGGCCCAGTCAGCGATGACCGGGCGCCCTCTTGGCTCTAAGCGTCGATGAATCCAAGATGGCCAATGAGGTCTTGCTGCCTGAAACTGTACCACCCAGTCTCAGCAATCATGGCGTAGAAGCATGGGTTGAAGCTCCAAACCTTGCTTTGGTTCATCCCGAATGCCACCTCAAAGGAATTGAGATTCGCAGGGATGGTAGCCTCACAGCAGCCCATCCAGCGCAAGAGGGGGGCACCGGCCGGACGTGCTGTTGATGCCCTCACAGTAGGAGTAGCACCCAGCAAGGTACTGGCTCTTGGCGTCTTTGTTCCCACCGATGAGCCCAAGGGTGTTGCAGCCAATGACCATGAAGTGGTTGTTGCGATGGGGATGGGAGGAAGGCGTGCTATGCACATCATACCCACCGCCCAGCTGGGTAGATGTGGTGTTTGACGTGAAGCAGATGTGGTTGATGGGGCCGAGCACACGCATCTCTCCACGCCCAGTAAGATATCAGTGACCTCGACCACTGCGCTATGGTCCCCGACTGTTGGCCGTGGTGGATTGAAGGTGTCATTGCAGGTGACGATAAAGTAGCTGTTTAAGCTGGTCATGCACATTGCTCGCCAATGCCAAAGGGGTAGGGGATGGAAATGTCACCGCACTTGTCAGGACAACCTGGTAATGACACAGAGGGTCTAGAAGAGGCTCCATCCGCATGACCATTGCTGGAAAGAAGATGCATAGCATGAGGAGTACAGGGACCATCGTTTCTCGCATAGCGAGATCACTTGCTTCGCATAATCTATTTTAGCTAGAGGCACCTAGTGTAATGCCATCTGCTCTTGTGTTACATATATATGTATACAAACAGCATACTGGTCTGGCTTAAAACAATAGGAAGTGGATTTGTCTTGGACTTTCTATCACAAATAAGTTAATGCAAATTGTGATATATAAGATTGCCTGGATAAGGCTGTGTACGAGATAGTCTTGGTAAAGCGTAAGCTAATGACTATAGGCGTTATTATCTCAGAGTAAGTTAACATGTACAAAGACTTTTACAGAAAGAAAAGCGTAAAATATAGCTGCAATCAGAATTTTTATGGAGCCTACATAGCGTGTTGTGGAACAGCTTAATAAATGTGCTATTTACATAAAACCATGTATCATACACAAGTTCCCAGTGTAGAAGTATTT
Organism: Miscanthus lutarioriparius; assembly: GCA_904845875.1. Taxonomy (NCBI): domain Eukaryota; kingdom Viridiplantae; phylum Streptophyta; class Magnoliopsida; order Poales; family Poaceae; genus Miscanthus; species Miscanthus lutarioriparius. The sequence goes on from CAJGYO010000201.1 coordinate 137,657, forward strand.
TCTTCTAACAAAACGAAATGTAGAAGTATCATGTTGCAAGATCTATGCCAAGATCAGTGTAGACATCTCCATGCTGCTGTGTGTCATCCTCCATGGCTGTGTGCATAATAACAGTCTTCATCTTCAATCATAGGCGCTCCGCAACTTCCTTCGTTGTTGGCCTGTCATCTCCACTTGGGCATAGGCAGTGGACTACTGGATGGGCCAGTTTCTCAAGCACTTCCATAGCCGCCTCATCTATAATTTCAAAATCAAGCATAACTTGGTGCTTATTGTGGCGGAACATCAAGAGGAAAATATAAGATAATGACTTTTTTCCATTGAACTCATCAGCAAAAATAGCCCTTTTTCTTGTGATCCGCTCCAGAAGAACTACTCCAAAACTGTAGACATCACTTTTCTCAGTCAGTTGATGACTGAAAGCTCTCAGGGTTAAGATAGCCAGTGTTCCTTGTACAAGCATGAACTCACTTTCTACCATGGACTTCTGTGCAGATGCTTCAAAATCTGCGATCTTTGCATTGTGCTGATCATCCAACAGGATATTGGCAGATTTGACATCTCCATGTAGGATTGTGCAAGATATTGATGAATGTAAGTAAACAAGAGCTTCTGCTGATTGTGTAGCGATTTTCAGGCAAAGATCCAAGGGAATTGGTGGTCTATTATCAGCATCATGAAGGAACTCAGATAAAGTTCCATTGGAGACAAACTCGTACACCAACATTGGGACATCTGCATCCAAGCAACATCCTAGTAACCTCACTATGTTCCGGTGGTTGATTTGAGATAAAATTATTATCTCATTGACAAATTCTTCCCTGCAATCATCATTTATTGCCTTGGACTTCTTTATGGCAACCTCTTTGTGGTCATCCAAACTTCCCTTGTAAGAAGTGGACTTCAGGATTTGTCTTGGACTTTCTGTTTGCAGCTAAGTTCATGAAAATTGTAGTATAATATTGTCTCAATAGGGCTGTGTACAGGTAGTCTTCATAGCACATAAACTAATGATCATAGGCATCCTATCAGAATATGTTAACACGTACGGAGACTTTTACAGGAAGAAAGAGTAAAAGATAGTTACAGTCCGAATTTTGTTTGGAGCCCACTAGCTAGCAGAAACCGGTGAAACGGGAGTAGGTTGTCAACCGCGCGAGCAAAATGGACATCTCTTGGTTTGGTTTGGTCAATGGGCAAACTCTGTCCTGTGATGTAAACGCGGAGCTGTTTCTGAATGTTTTACTTATCTTGTTTCAGGAGACCTGGTATATATCACGAGGTCAGAGGAGGAAATATCTTCAATTGCCTACGCAATCATTGCCGACGTGTCTGACGGATGGAAACTACTGGTTGTGTCGTCTTCTGGCTGTAACCACTGCAGGAGATGTCCATATTAGTCAAAGGAGTAGTACGCTTTGCAGCAGGAAAGACCAGTTCTGTCTAGAGCTGGGCTTCATCAGACTACTCAGCAAGGTTCTGCAGATTTGATCTTCTTTGCTTGAGGAGTGTGCACATGTTGATATTCTGTCATGACTTTTGTTGACGTATTCGGCAGGTCATTCCTTGCACCTCAGGTTTCAGGATCTGTGTGTTGGAAACAAAAACAGCCATGGTCTCAAACAATGAACGCTTGGCTTCCATCTTGGGCTGGCCTGTAGGTCTGTTCATGCGGAGTATGTTTCTCTTGTAGAAAATCCATTTTGATAGCTACAATCAGAATTTTGTATGAAGCCCACTTGAAAACAAAAAATGGTGAAATGGGTGTAGAAGTAGTCAACCATGAATGCTTACGTCAACCGCGCGAAAAGATGGACATCTCTTGGTTTGGTTTGGTCAGTGGACAAACTCTGTCCTGTGCTGTAAGTGCAGAGCTGTTTCTGAATGTTTTACTTATCTTGTTTCAGGAAACCAAGTTTCATGAGGACAGAGGAAGAGATATCACCACTGGCCCACACTATCAGCACCGATATGTCGTCCTTTGCAGCAGCCAAGATCAGTTCTTGCATCTGTGTAGAGCTGGGCTTTGTCAGAGACTGCTCAGCCATGTTCTGCAGGTTTTATCTTTGCTTAACTTTTTAGAGGAAAGTGCGCATGTTGAGATTGCGCCATGCCTTTTCTCTAAGTATTCTGCAGAGTCGTTTCTTGCACCTCAGTATCTTGGAAACAAAAACTGGATATGGTCTCAACAACAGCCGCTTGGCTTCCATCTTGGTCTGGCCTGTAGGTCTGTTCATCTGTTCATGTATGTTTCTCTTGTAGAAAATCCATTTGTGACCACATTCTGACAGTTACAGTCAGAATTTTGTATGAAGCCCACTGTATGAAGCCCACTAGCTAGCAGAACCCGGTGAAATGGGAGTAGAAGTAGTCAGCCATGAATGCCTATGTCAACCGCACGAAAGAGAAAGAATGGACGACATCTCTTGGTTCGGTTTGGTCAACGGGCAAACTCTGTCCTGCGCTATAAATGCAGAGTTGTTTCTGGAGGTACGTATTTACTTATCTTGCTTGAGGAAACCAAGTACCACAAGCCAGAGGAAGATCGAACAATAACCGCCTATACTGTCGTCCCCGCGTGATGTATACGAGGCCGGAAACTGCTGGCTTGTGTTGTCTTGTGGCTTTAACGAATGCAGGGAGAAGTGCTTGCTCGTCAGGCCACTCGGCCAACCTTGTTCTGCAGATTTGATCTTTCTCTGCTTGATTAAAATCTGTAGTTGAAGAGGAGAGTGGAGCATGTTGAGATTGTGCGGTGCCTTTCCTTGAAGCATTCTGCAGGCCCGTTTCTTGCAATCATATCTTACACACGAGTGTTCAGTGCGCTCGGATGGAAACCAAAAGCTGAGGCAAGACGTGTGCCTGCAAGGGGTGTGACATGATATTTGGGCTGGGCTGGTGTGTGTGTGTGTGTGTGACATGTTCCGGCCCAAAGACATGCATGCTAGTAGATGCTAGTCCTCCACCTCCACCTGGGGAATGGCAGCCTTTCTCGCCTCTCTTGCTCTCTGTGCTTGGTGCTCGCTGCTCGATCACACACGGACGGACACTGTCACTCCGGCCCGGTGACCACCACGGCTCCACTCACTCCGGCACTGGACTGCACTGTATCCCTAGGCCCAGGGGGGCCCGCGGACGATGCTACCTAGCTCTAGGCTCTAGCTGCTGCAGCAGCCATGCACGCACTAGCCTTTTGCAGTCTGCTGCAGCCATGCACTGCATGGTGATGGATGGATCACCGGCACCGCGAGCTTTTCGCATGCAGCTGGTCCTGCACGGCTGCACCTCGCCTCGCGCTGTGCCCATGCGTGACATCAGGAACGGCTGCAATCTAGCGCTTGTCTTTATCTGCAGACTGCACGGCACAGTAGAGCACGTAGGAAGGACCGAAGGTCGAAGGCCGCAAAAGTGGCCGCTGCTGCATCTCGTGGTCGTCGTGCATGGGCATGGCGGTCGAGGAACTATGCTCGTGGATCGATTCCATCGTAGAGTACTGCACTGTACAAATGGCCGGCCGGCCAGGACCAGTGTCAATCGAGTGCAAGCTCAGATCAACTCAGTGGTAGCACTGTAGCAGCCCATGCAATACAATGCAGGCCTTTGCGCTGCACGGTGATGGATCCCCGGCACCGCGAGCTTTTCGCAGTTGGTCCCTGCGTGACCTCCAGTGAACAGAACTTTCGGTATGCTTGAGTCCCGGTTACTTTTGGGCCCCAAACTAAAGAAATGATTAGTTTTGGTTGGAGCTACTAATCGGGACTAAAGTCTCCTACCCAACGGTTAGAGACGTAGCTTTTGCAGGTTAGAGACGTAGCTTTTGCAGGAGAGGAGCAGGAGGGGACCTTTAGTCCTGATTAGTGGCTTAAACCGGGACTAAAGGTCACCCTCAGTTTCGATTAAAGCTACTAGCCGTGACTAAACCTTTAATTTCGGTTGATGGCTCTAACCGGGACTAGAATTCTACCTATAGTCCGGGTTTATATCACAAACGGGGACTACATGTCCCGGGCTATATACTTTCTCCTTCTTCCTCCTCCAGCCCTGAAAGGCCCTAGGATGCCGCCTAGAGGGGGGTTGAATAGGCGTTTCTAAAAATTAACACATTTCAATGCGGAAACAATTAGAAAAGGGGGTTTCCAAAATAGAAACTCCAAATCAAGAGTAATACCACCCCTCACAAGTTAGCCACAGAGTAAACAAGGGATAAAGAATATATCTAGAAGTTACAACCCTGCAACACAAAGTTAGAACAGAGAATAAATATTTTCAGCACAGGTAGGAAATACCGGACATGTCCGGTATGAATACTGGACATGTCCGGTATACACGATTTCTGCAGAGCAGCCCTAAACTTGCTCCTTTCAATTTCTATCTTCAAGCCAAACTACAGGTACCTACTAGAGATGACAATATACACAGAGAACCTACACAAGAGCTGGAACAACACAAATATCAAATGAAATGCGAATTGAGACACGATATTTGTTTTACCGAAGTTCGGACTCGTTCGAGTCCTACTCTCCGTTGAGGGGGTTGCGGGCGACCCAGCGAAGGTCAGCCCTAGAGGGTACCACGAAGGTCACTCTAGCCGGAGTCTTTTCCAACTCCTTTTCCTCCTTCCACTAGTTGATTCCGAGGCGGCGGAATCGACCGTTACAAACTTTTCGAGACACACCACAATCTCTCGGGTGCTTTCCGGCGACGCCTAACCGTCTAGGACCGAAGAGTCCAAGAGTAACAAATGCGAATCACGAGATTGACAATATGCACAAGTGCTCATGTGGTTGGATTGCTCTCTTTTTGAATTTCACTCAACCCACAATTGGATTTGGCAAATTTGATCAATCACTCACTAAGAGAGGGTTGGGAGAGTTGGTAAGGCTCAAAAACGTGTATGTGTATCAGCAGAATCAGCAGCCTCCAAAGGTGGAGGCTTGGGGGTATTTATAGCCCCCTTGAAAAACTAGTCGTTGCATACCGGACACGTCCGGTATGACTTACACTGTGCCAACGGTAACAGAGTTACAGTGATGTTGTGAGGCGTCAGAACTCCCGATGAATGCCGGAACTCCCGACCCTCAGCTCATTTGAAGACCATGGTAACTGAGTTAAAGTATGTGAGGTGTCGGAACTCCCGACCCTCAAGGCTTTTGAAAACTAGCCGTTGACCTCTGGCCGTCCATACCGGACCAGGACAGTGAACACTCCAAGTCAGTTTAAGCGCAAGACGTCGAAACTCCCGACCGTCAGAACTCCCGACTTATGTCGGAACTCCCGACGAACCAACCCGAGAACAACAATTTTATCATTGCTGGGCAAATACCGGACACGTCCAGTATTGCCAGACCAGCAAAAAAACAGATTAGCTCTTTTGTCTCTCAAACACTCAAAACTCACATGGGTTGGCTTGAGCACTTATGAAACATTATCTATCAATATGATGCATCCCTCTTAATAGTACGGCATTCCTATTAACTCAAATTTAAAGAGTATAACGAATTTAAACCTTTTGAGTTGATCTCTTTCAACCGAAGCCATGTATTCCAATCTTCATCACGTGAGGGTGCCAACATGTTGATATTGATCTTTTCACTTGAGCATAGCCATCTTAAGCACGTGACTTGATTTCATTCATCAAATTTGAATAATCCCAAATGTATCAAGTCACTTCCATCAAACACTCTAATAGTGATTTGATCCTCCACATAAACATGGCCATCATAGCTTGATTAGTACCTCAACTAAATGCAAGTACTTCATTCTTCACCCTAGCTAGGTTCTTCGGCCGCCAAGCCGTCGCTTGCCCTTCACCCTTGCTTAGTACCTCGAACCCTTTCCTTGCTATCTTCACCATCTCAAGCCATCAAGTCACATCTTGTGTTGAATCATCCATTCATATGTATTGTTATCTTTTTCATTTCAATTTAGCAAGCTTCAAATATGAGACCATTCCATATGCAATCCCTCATGTCTCATTAATTAATTCTTACTAGCTTGCTTTCACATAGTACATGGAAATCCCACAATAAATAAGCCTTTGCATGAATTTCATTTGTATTGTTGTCTTGTGCTTGAACTAGATTGTTTATACAACAACACATCATTTTGGCTTTTATAAAGTACCTGTGAGATAACCTATTACCTGTCCACACTTAGCAAACGGGTTAGACCTTTAATCACGTTATCATTCAATCATCCAAAACCCACTAAAGGACTAGATGCACTTTCAAGCCCGAGCCATTTCAAGCTCTTTGCCTGCTCTCCGTTCGTGCTCGTGGAAGGAGTTCATGCTTGCGGGATTGGTGAAGACTTCATTCCTCCATCCATTCTTCGGTTCTAAAGGTTACCAACTTTATCCTCCCATGTTTCATCACTATCATGGCTCATTTCGTGGTCTAGAAATAGAGAAATTTGTGGTTTTTTAGATTGGAAATGATGGTGAATTTTTATTTATTTATATACCATTTGAGCTCGAAATCACTTGATAGTTTGAATATTAAGATGAAGAAAGGTTATAGTAGTTCATCAAAACTAGTATGCTCCTTTCATTACCTCATTTCATGGTCTAGAAATAGAGAAATTTTTTGTTTTCTAGATTGGGAATAATTGTGGATATTTTTTTATTTATATGTCATTTGAGCTCAAAATCACTTGATAGTTTGCATATGTAGATGAAGGAATCTTACAGTAGCTCATCAAAACTAGTATGCACCTTGCCTCATTTCATGGTTTAGAAATAGAGAAATATAAGGTTTTTATAGTATATAGCTCATTTAATTTCATGGTTCACAAAATGAGTATAGAGAGTCGTAGATGGCGACTGCTTCCGGGTCCTCGGCCTCGCATGGGGTCCCTAAGCGACTGAGGCCAGACCTCCCTCTCATTGCGTGCGGCAAGTGTGGGTAGAAGACTGTGAGGGAGTATAGGGTGAAGAAGAAGGGTCACAACCAAGGGCGCATCTTTTACACGTCCGGATCGCGAAGTGAGTTATTTTTTTGTCATATTTTGTTATGGTTTGTAGCCATTTTTTGTGATGATTTTGATTAAAATTCTTGATTTGTTGTTTTAATTTTAGTGAGATGGCACTGGATCATGTGACGGTTGGTACTGGGAGGAAGAGTATGTTGAGCACATCCAAAAATCTCTTGCAAAGGCGAAAGAGGCGACCGATGAGAGTGCACCTTTGTATGATGAGGCAATGAACCAGCAGAAGAATGATCTGTCTGTTTTAGTTGGAATTGGTCGTGAAATCCTTATTCTGCTGAAGTGCATTGTAGGTTTAGTTTGTTTAGTGCTATTTGGGATTATCTACATTGTATCAAGGCTTTAATAAATTAATGTTCGAGAATACGTGGAACAGCTATGTGGTATAGGACATTAATTAATCATGTTGATTGATGGATATTTTGGATCTTTTAATTAACTATTGATCATGCATGCTGTATAATATGGGTTATTATAAGTTTTTGATGTGGTGTACGTCATGTAATGCAGATGAACCGGCAATGGATGTACAACGCGGACCGCCGCTCCCCAGAGTTCATTAGGGGCGTGCATGAATTCATAAATGTGGCCAAGACAAACACGCGAAATGGTTTCATGTGCTGCCCATGTGTTCTATGTAAGAATGAGAATGATTATTCTTGCTCAAGGATCCTTCACGAACACCTGTTTACGTCGGGTTTCATGCCAAACTATATTTATTGGACTAAGCACGGAGAAATAGGTGTTATAATGGAAGAAGATGAAGAAGAAGAAGGGGATGATGACAACATTATTATTCGTGGTTTTGCTGAATACGGTGCCTTTGATTATACTGCAATGGGGAAGCTGAAGAAGAGGTAGCGGCTGAAGAAGAGGTAGCGGACAGAAGATGAGCCCGCTGAGTATTGTAAAGATCTTTGACTCGGCGATAAAACCCCGAGAAGATTACCAATAAATGATAGATATTCTCCAGTGGTAATTTCGGTCTCGCACACTGTATACTCTTTTATGTCATTCCATTTATTTATTTTGTTGGACAGTGCTTAGAAAAGGTTCGCCGAGAAACGTCATTATGATCAATGGAAAGTGCCTTTGAATGTAGTCGAATACCTAGTAAATACTATCTAGGTCACCGCATCTTTATTTAGTTCAATTCATTATTACCATGCTTCAATGGTTGATGATGAATCTTTTTCTCGTAAAGTGGTATCTGCAGCAGGGATCGGGGAACAACTTATATGGATACTACGTCTGTGAGTTCATCATGGAGTACTTAAGGAGAACAAATGAAGAGATCCTCGAAATACATAAAAAATATACACAATTATTATTATATATATATATATATATTCATACTTTTGCTTTCATTCGAATTGAAGATTGAATGGAGGAAGCAAAATGTTATGCGATGTAATCAGATCAAAGCAATTCAAGAGGTATTGTCAGGATTTCTTATGGATGAGGTCATAGATCCCAAAGGCGCGTACCACTATGACCCTAAATAATTAACACCTAGTAGCCATACGACTGAAGATTAGGGTTGAATGAAATCCCAAGGACATGAGTACAAGGTTTTTGTGCCTTTTATTATGTACATATTCCATGCATGTACAACCTCTTGAAATATTTGTATATATGTAGTTTTATATATTTTAGTGTGTTATTTATATATAATGCTCGAACGGAACCTTATACGTGGACGTATATTAGCAGCGTAGAATTCGTATACGAAAATCTAATCAAAACAAAAAAAAATGCATTGAAAAGAAACTATAAAATGAAAAGGAATGAAATGGAAAAAAAAAACCTTTAGTACCAGTTGAAAACATCAACCAGGACTAAACGTTGCAATCCCGGTGCAATATCTGAGGGATTATTTAGACAAAGGTCCACTTAAGAACCGGAACTAAAGAGGGGATTCACAAACTGGGACGATTTTTCAACCGGGACTGATGCTCCCTGCACCAGTGTCTGCAGACTTAACGGTATCGGTACGGTAGAGCACGTACTCCGTAGGTAGGAAGGAAGGAGCGAGATCGATGCATGCACGAGAGAGGCTGCAAAAGTGGCTGGCCTCTGCTGCATCTCGTACGTGGTCGTCATGCATGGACCCAACGTCCCAACGGTCGAGGAACTCAGCTCGCTCGTCCATCGTATAGTACTGTACAAATGGCCGGCCGGCCAGCCAGGCCAGTCGATCGAGTGCATGTGCAGGCTCTGGGCAGGGCAGCCAGGCGCCCATGGGCGCATGCGGATCAGAGCTCCCCCTCTCCTCTCCCTCACCCCTCAAGGCTCACGCACGGTTCTTCAGCGCTCCCGAGTCGCGAGGTGGCCGGGGGGGCCTGCTGGTCTGCTGAACTGGAAGGTGAGTTCCTGTACGTACGTCATGGGCACCGCCGCACCGGGACACGGGCAGGCGCACGACGCAGGCCGTCACTCTGCCTTTGCGTGCATGCTTGCGCGCTGCCTGCCCCTGCCGCCTGTGTGCGTGTCGCGACGAGCCAGGGGTCATGTCACCTTCCAGGCTCCAGAGCTGGGTTCTTCTGAGCTCTGGATTAATGGCGAGTTCGGCGTCAGAGAGAGCATCTCGCCTCCTCGCCTCGGCGAGTGGCGTCAACAATTCTAAGCCCTTGTTTAGTTTCACCTTAATTTTTAAAAAGTTGCTACAGTATCTGTCACATCAAATGTTTACGGCCCGTGCATGGAGCATTAAATGTAGACGAAAAGAAAAACTAATTGCACAGTTTGATGGGAAATTGCGAGACGAACGTTTTGAGCCTAATTAGTCCATGTTTGAACACTATTTACTAAAAAAACGAATGTGCTATAGTAGCTCTAAAATCTAAATTTCACGAACTAAACAAGGCTAAAATATTAGGAGACAAAAGTACTGTTTATTTACTAAAAAGTACTACGCGGGCCACGTGAGTGGTGCGGAGGACCTAGCCGGCCACAGGCTTCGGCGCTTCCGCGAACGCTCCATCGTTGAGCTCGTACGTGTCCCAAACCGGCCGGCCGGCGACGGCGACCCACCCCCGCCCGACAACGATGGACAGAGCGATCGATCCATCGAAGCCTCTCTGCGCTGCGACGGCGACACCGTCCCACAGGCAACCGCGCTCTCGATCCGTCCAATCCGCCCGTCCGTCCAGCGGTCCGCGGTCGCGTCCTTCGCGGGCGCTTTCTGCCTCTGGACCCAAAATCGCAGCAGCAAATTTAACCAGCAGCACGGCAAGCTGGTGCAACGGCACACGCCACCAGCACTGCAGCTACAGCCACCGCCGTGCCATGCTTGGTCCTTGGTGCTTGCAGTGCCAGTGATGCGGCCGCAAAGGCATGTTGCTGTGGGACCCGCCCCTCCCCTTGTTTAGCAAATTCTAAAAATTTCAAAAAAAAAAAGAAAATACTCAAATGACATATGAATCCAAAGATTAAACCCATTTAAAGGGTTTCTTCTCGCATTATAGTTTCCTTTTACCAAGCTTTGTCCAATCTGAGCATGAGCACCACCTAAAATGCTTATATTTCAAAACACAAATTTTAAAAATCATAACAAGTTGTATTTCAGTACGGAGAGAGTATATTATTAACATCTACCCATATACTCCGTGCTGAGTATGTCTAAATAATCCAAATTTGTAAATATCATTTAATAATAATAATAATAATAATTGCTACAGTGTATGTATGTGTGTTTTTCAATAACTTTGTTAAGATTAAATAAGTTTTATTTATGACAAAAGCCAGAGTAGAGTGTTATATGAAGATCTAGACTACCGGTGACATGTCATTTGCGTTCAATTCACCTTCTATTACACAAAATATTGGGTTGGGTTGTATTTTTTTTCTAACAATCGTCATTCATGATAATCCCTCGACTAAGATTTAGTTTTCTTCTTCTAAAGTTAAATTCCCTATCTTAAACCCAATTTGTGTAAAAATGTATTAGCATTTGCAATGACCACCGTAATATGTAACATCATAATGGAATAATGAAATTAATTTCGACAACACAAACATACTCTTGTCTCCGTTGTCTGTGCCATCCCTTCTGACCTCTAACACATATACTCCCTCCAGGTTGGTAAAAGAAGTCATTTTGGACAACGACACGGCCTCCAAATCATAACTTTGACTTCTTATTTTTATTAAAATATTTATTGAAAAGTGATATATGTAAATTTTTATGAAAGTGTTTTTCAAGACAAATCTATTCATGTGGTTTTCACATTTTCAAATTCAACAGCTTCAAAGTTATTCATGATTTATATTCCCAATGTTTCACCTAAACCTTGTCCAAAACGACTTCCTTTACCAACCTGGAGGGAGTGCATACTAGTTTTTTGGGACTTTTGGGAGTATTTTTTTTGGGTACTCTCGGAGATCTCTTAGAATCATTGCTAACAAACAACGTAGAACTATCCGATATCCAACATGTATTCATTAGGCCAGTCTCACTGGGGTTTCATGGCCCAGTTACCAACGTACTCATATTTTGGAAACAGTGTAGAAGAGTTTTATCCCCATAAAACTATCTCTACTTCCATGAAACTTTTATCATCTATCTTTATCAATACAGTGCCATGTCAGTATATTTAATGCCCATGGAACTTTCATGAAACCCCATGGAGATTGATCTTATTGCCCACCTATATCTCTTCCGCCCAAGACAGCTTGCCTTCCACGACTTTGGCCCTGTTTGGATTGTATGTGAATTATTAGAACCAATCAAACATCTCCTATTCTCTGAGTTGAATTGGATTACGAGATTCTCAAAATCTATGCAGATTTTATACGATTGCACCCAAAAAAAACCTCATGAAATTCAGGGATTCTGGGAGTTTTTTTTTTCTTCTTTTCGTCAGGTTCCCGCGCTGAATCAAAACGGGCCCTACTATATACTTGCTTCGGTTACAAATGCTTCGACATATGTAACCTATTTATTATACGGTCTTCTTTGATACGTATATCTTTGCCCATTGACTTATATTGTAAATATATGCTTGATTTCATTTTAAATATGAGAGATTCGATGAGTACTTTTGAATACGACAAACAAAACGCAGTGATGTCTGTAAAGTTTACTACAGTATAATGTTCGATCAAATCCCATCGTAAATAACACTTTTAAAATCAGAGGAACTGTGCTAATCAGAACCGACAAGCGACAACAATGGAAACCTCCCTGTCCTGATTCAGGGCCATCCATCGTACAAGGGCGCGTTTAGTTCTGCAAACTTTGCAGAGTGCACTATTTTTCACTGTAGCGTTTCATTTGTATTTGTGAATTATTGTTCAAACATTGACTAATTAGGCTCAAAAGATTCGTCTCGCAAAGTTAAAGCAAACTGTGTAATTAGTTTTTGATTTCGTCTATATTTAGTACTCTATACATGTACTGTAAATTTGATGTGACGAGAAATCTTCCTTTTTCACAGTGCACTTCTAGAAGGTTTAGGGCCATTTGCACTGTATAGTAACCCCTGCATCCGCTGGGCCTGCCGCACGTCTCCCCAACAAGCCAAACCACTCCACAAGCCACGTCACGTCACCCCCACCACACCCAGACCCTGGAAGAGGAAGGCAGGCAGGCACGCCAACCAAGCGCGCGCGCCAGGCCCAGGTCAACCGGCGCCATTAATGTAATCGCCTGGCAGCGCCCATGTGACCCGCTGTTACCATCACCACCCGACACACCTCACCCGCTGTCAACCCTAACCACGCCTCGGAATTCAGCGACACAGAGAGAGTTTGGGCTCCACCCAGCAGCAGCAGAGTTCCAGTTCAAGTTCGATTGGACTAAATTAATGACATACTACAAGGGATTAGGAGTAATTTAGTACTACTACTGTGTACAATGGCGAGTGACGCTACTAGGTCAATGCGTGCCGGACGTCGCCGCGTGTATCCCGCCGGCACCGGCAACGCAACGGTCGGTCAGAACAGGTCGAACCGGGCGTCCGGCGGCGGCGGCTTTGACGCCCTCCTGCGCGCCGCCGTCGCGGTCGCCGCGCTGCAGGACTGCGAGCGGTGCAGCGGCGGGGAGCGCGACGCGCCGGGGACGACGGGCGGGCGTGAGGACCGGAGCAGCGCGAAGTTGAGCCCGCGGAAGAACGGGTGCGCCTTCACGTCGGCGGCGCCGCGCCGGGACCCCAGCCGCTGCCGCGGGTCCTTGGCGAGGAGTCGTGCGATGAGGTCGCGCGCGTCGGCGTCGGCAGCGGACACGGCGGCGCCGCCCGACGGGAAGGAGAGCGGGCGGCGCGCGATGTTGCGGAGCGTGGCCTCGTTGTCGGCGCCCGCGAACGGGGTGCGCCCGTGCAGGAGCTCGTAGAGGAACACGCCGAGCGCCCACCAGTCCACGGCCGCGCCGTGGGGGTCGCCGCGGGCCACCTCGGGCGCCACGTACTCGTGCGTGCCCACGAACGAGCACGACCGCGCCTCCACCGGCTCCGCCACCACCAGGGGCTGCTGCGGCTGCCGCGCCGAGGCGGCACGGCGGAGGAGCGCGCGCCGGCTGCTGCGGCGGCGAAGCGTCAACCGGAACAGGTGGTCCGGGAAGCAGGACACGGAGGTCGCTGAATCGTCGTCGGAGGAGGAGACGGTGGAGGCGGACGACTCGAGCGACGGCGTCGAGGTGGACTGGAGAGACAGGTCGAAGTCGGTGAGCATGATGTGGCCGTCCGCGCGGATCAGCACGTTCTCCGGCTTGAGGTCGCGGTACACGATGCCCATCATGTGCAGGTACTCCAGCGCCAGCAACACCTCCGCCGCGTAGAACCTGCACCGTCCGGCAGGTCGCAGGCGCCGCCGTTAGCACTCCACTCATGGGTGCGGTGCAGCCACCGTGAAGACAAGACACGCAACGACTACTAGCACTCACCGAGCTGACGGGAGAGGGAAGCGGCGGTTGGGCATGCGGTGGCGGAGCGAGTGGAGGTCACCGCCGGGGCAGAACTCCATGACGACGCAGGAGAAGTGCGGCGCGGCGTCGAAGTCGGCGAAGAGCGTGGGCAGGAACGGGTGGTCCAGCACGCGGAGGATCCGCTTCTCCGCCGCCGCGCGCTCCAGCTTCTTCTTCTTGGCCACCACGCGCCGGTCCACCACCTTCATCGCGTACAGGCAGCCGCCACAGGGCTGCCGCCCAGCCTCCGCCTCCGCCTTCCCCTCCGCGTCCCGGAGACGGCACAGGTACACGGTGCCGATGTCGCCGCCGCCGATGCGGCGCAGCAGCCTGAAGTGCCGGGGCCCCAGCGGCGCCGCGGCAGACGTCGACGCCGCGCGGATCGCCGCCCACGCCGCGTCCCCGGACCGGTGCGGCCGCGCCGGCGCTGGAGACGGGGAGGAGGAGGCCGCCGCAGCCGGAGTAGCAGCAGACGCCGCCAAGGACAGGGCCGCGGAGGGGGAGCAGTCGAAGGAGAGGCGGGACAGGCTGGAGCACCGCGGCAGGCTGGCGGCGCTGCTGGGAGAGCTGAGGCTGGAGTTGGGCGCGGCCGTCGACGACGCCGTCGTGTCGGCGTCCGACAGCCGCTCCTCCCCCGCCGTTGGCCCCGGCGGCGCCACCACCTCCAGCATCGCGAGCCCAGGGGCGACGCGCACCGCGGCGACCATGGCCGGCTGGCAGCTCGCTCTCTGTGTGTCTCGTGCACTCGCGGCACGGCGTGTGTGCGTGAGTGACGGCTCGCTTGCTGTGTGTGTGTGTGTGTGTCCCGGTGAGGTTTCCGCGGTCGCGGCGTGCGGCCAAGGGAGTTGGTGGCGCGGGCGCTTTTATACCAGCGGCGAGCCGAGCCCACCACAGCCCACGGCGGGCGGAACGCTCGCCGACGCGTGGGTCCAGGAGACACGCACGTCGTCGTCCGCCGATACCGACGGCGACGGGGCGGGGTCACGGACACGCGGGGTCCAGCGACGCGCGGCCACGTGGCCGAACCGGTCGCGAGCGCGGGCGTGGCGCAGGCGATCCGGACAGGCACAGGCTCCGTCTGGGTCGTGGTTCGTGGTTGGGCGGGTAGGGAGGGGCAGATCCGTCAATCCATCGCGCCGCAGGCTTTTAGTATTACTGCGAGTTTTGGCAGCGTGCGTCAGCGTGGAAGCAGCAGCGAAGTCAAAGCGGATCCGGTGCGGCGGACTGGCGGGGCGTCGTGATGGTACAGGAGCCGTTATGGAGAGTGACGATGAGCAGTCCCGAGTTTTACCTTCTTTCTTCACAGATTGAATTCTGAAAACCCGAAACCAATTTGAAACATTAATTCTATTTATTTTTTACATTACATTGAAAATTTATTTTTTACATTACATTGAAAACTTATGGATGGTCAGGCTCGAAATGGCAGGTGCGAACCTGACCGTTGAACACGTTTGGACAAGGATTATAGGTCCGAAAAGAGCAGGCTCACCGATGGGCAGGTGCGAGATGAGCAATCAAACAGGGCCCCCACCTCTCGCATCTCTCTGCCTAGTAGCCCACCCTTGTTCGCTTGTTCGCTTGATTTATAAGCCGTATTTTTTAGCCAACGAACAGTATTTTTCTCTCACAACAAATTAGTCAACGGTACTTTCAGTCATGGCTTATCAGCCAAACGAACAGTGCACCAACGATTAGAAGTTAGGACGTCGAATGGTAGAAAAACCTAGCCTGGCGGCAGCATGCTTCCTCTCGACTCTCGTCCCCTCATCTTCGTTCAACACCAATTGGGCAATAGGCAGTTCACCGCCATGCCACCTAAGAAACGCACACAGGCAGCCATGCACAAATTGCAAGGCCAGACTGCAAGAGCAGCACCGTTGCATGTCAACGGTAAGCAGGGACCGAAGGGAAGCAGGCAGGTAGGACCTCAGGGTATAGAGGGCAGATGCGCTGCCGCAGCCGTCCCCCGTCGGGAATTCAGGTGATTCACAATTTGAATTTTGATCGTATGAAATTATGTATTGGCAAATTGCACTGCGGGATGTACCCTATGTAAATTACTTTTATGTACTTGTGAACGGGGAGACGTTTATTCCTTGATCCTCATCAGGTCTTTTTACACACTTGTTTCTGTATGCCATTCAAGTCAAGGTTATTCTAGAAGCTGCAAAGCTACCTTTTTTTTACTTAACCATGCCTGCCACATGGGGCTTGCGTAAAGCAGCTTGAGAAGACATGAGAGAACCTGCTAATTAAGCACATGCTGAGGTGGTTAGACACGCACTCAGTACTATCGACAGGGATTATTGCCCGTGTAGACGTACGTATATAGAGTAATAAGGCCCCGATTAGTTCCAGGATGTAAAGTTTTAGGATGTCACATCGGGTGTTACATGGGGTGTCACAAATTACAGAATCCGTCAGAAAATCGCAAGACAAAGTTATTAAGCCTAAATAATCCATCATTAGCATATGTGTTACGGTAGCACTTTTATTGACAAATCATGGATTAATTAGGCTTAAAAGATTCGTATCGTAAAGTAGTCGTAATCTGTGCAATTAGTTATTTTTTAGTCTATATTTAATACTCCATGTATGTGTCTAAATATTCGATGGGATAGGACGAAAATTTTTGGGGAGAAATTAAACAAGACCTAAACAGGTGATTGGTTATTCTAGCATCGTTAGCTAACTGGTACCTTTGTCGCGGACGGCAACCACGTCAACGCTGTCGGCAATAGAAAATCCACGCTCCCTGCTGCTGTGTGACTTGTGAGTAGTGAACCGCAAGGAAGGAAAGCAGGCAGGCAGGCAGGCAGCGTTGCGTGGCCCGATTCCCTTACGCTTTTTACGGTGGCGTAGGGGTCGGTCAAAAGCGTCGCATTTTTTTTATAACGCGCCTAGTATGCTTCTGCCAGTACGTACAGTACTGCTGAAAATTAAAATGGAGAACCAGGACTCCAATATAATAGTGCAAGAAATTGTCAAAGAAACAAACAAAAAAAATGCATGCATTGATGCATGTGATTGGTGCCTGTCTTCTCCAGGGTACTCGTAGATTTTTAAGCTACTACTAGTAGCAGGGAGGAGCGTCAAAAGAGAAGCAAGAGAAGCGTTGATTATACGTGCTGGGAGCAGTGTCATTGATATATTATTTTTCTCTAAAAAAATCAGCAAACAATAATTTTTTAGCTTAGCTTTTCAGCGAAACGAACGGAGCCATGATCACTGGCGTTAAATTTGCGGGCGCGTGCTGCTCGGCTACCTGATTACACTACTGTCCACTCTGAAGGCAGGGAGAATAACGCTCCATTGATTTCTAAAACTAGAATTGCTATAGCACCAAGGAAAACATCATTGATATCTGGGAGCTAAGGCTCTGCCAATCAATAGCCTGTTCGCTTGCTCGTATCTGGCTTATAAGCCATGACTTATCAGCCAACGAACAGTATTTTCCTTTCACATCAAACCAACCAACAGTACTTTCAGCCATGGCTTATAAGTCAAACTAGGCTAAACGAACAGGGCGCAAGTAAAGGTCCTGTTTGCTACGCTCACTGACATCCTCAAACTCAGCTTCACCAATTTCTCGGTCCATGAATACATTAAATTTTAGAGGTATTCTAAGCCAAACTTTTTTTTAGTTTAACTTAATTTTATAAAAGATGGTTAGATATAACATGAAATATTTTTTCATATTATATATTTTAAGTTGCTATAGATATTGATTTTTTAATAAAATTGATCGAATAAAACAATTAACTTAGGACAACCTAGAAGTCATGTTCCGTGGGGAGGGAGTATTTGACCGAAGCTCCTAACCACCGGCATCGGCAAGAGGACGTCTTGCGCGCGTTGGCCCATGCCGGTCGGCGCGCCATTTCGCTGGCATGGCATGCATCGTCGTCGTCTTCACTTCTTGTCCGGCGGCCGGCCGGTCAGCCGGTGTGTTACTGCTAGTACGTATTGTACAGTACCATACCATACTGCTAGCAGCGATGGCATGGCACGTACGTACGTGCACGTTACAAAGACACGTTGTGCGCTGCACTGCTCGTACGATGTGCAGTGCAGTGCTGGCAACGGTCCAGCGTAGTACTACACCGTGTAGTATATGGTGCACGTACAACCCGACGGATGGGAGCTGAACTGAAAGCAGACACGTACTCCACGCACGTACGGACCAAAAGGTCTCGCGAGTCAACGGGAGCGCAGTGGCTAACTGGCAAATCAGAGGTCGCATACACTGTCAGGGACTAGGGTCTGTCTGAATCTTTTACAGATCTGCTCTTTCTACTCCATCCGTTCTAAAAATAAAAGAATGTAAATGTAGACTTGAAATCAATTTTTCTAATAGGACCCATCCATTAAAAATACCACTACATATCTAAAAACTATCATATTTTATTCATCCATGAGAAGTTTTTTAGAATGATAGAATAGGGGTAAATAAGTAATTTGACACCTACACTAATCTTAAATCAAAAAGTGAGATATATATTCTTTCTGGGACGGAGGGAGTATCATGCTAGCTTTCAGTACCCCACTTCCAGTTCCTAATGTCTAAAGAAAAACTTGACAGTTTAGGATTCAAAATTTGTCTTAAAAAAATATGTTGCTTTAGCATTTGGACAGACAGTTGTTGGGTCAAAAAATGATGATTTTCTTCCATATTTGTTGAGGTGCAATGGTGATAACTTTGAGGCCAGAGTCTGGCATGATCAAGCTGTGAAATCAAGTCATCAATACCAATCGAAAAAGCCCAACGCAAAACTGTTACTTTTTGAAATTTAGTTATTCTGCATATAGATATAAACACTTTATTAGATTATAACAAACGCTAAAATAATCTACTATGATAGCTGAGGCCTTGTTCGTTTCATCTCTAAACGAAGGGGATAAGATAAATTTAGGGATGAAACGAAAATAAAGGCCTGACAGGGATGGATCGGATCGGAGGAACAAGAAAACAGCTCCCACACGAGCATTAATCTAACCCGATTTCATCGTCAGCGGTTCACATCAGCGGTGTCTCTCACGTGCTCACTAAACCCTGCGATTCTGCGAAGGCGCAGCAGCAGGCCAGCAGCGGCGGTCGCGTTCGCGTGTCCGATGAGACATGCATGGGGCTCGTTGCAGCCAGTACGCCCCCTCAGGCCGGCGTGTCGGCCGGCGTCCACGGCTGTCGTTGACCACGCACGCCGCCGGCGCCGCGCGGTCTTGGCATGCATGCATGTGTGCGGCGTCGGCGGTCACCGGTAGAGAACCGAGCTTTACTTTCGATGGGGAACTCCCTTTAGTCCCGGTTCCTCACCCGGGAGCAAGCATCCGGGACTAAAGGGGTCCTTTAATCCCGGGTCAGGAACCGGGACTAAAGGAGGAACTTTAGTCCCGATGGGTAACACCAATCGGGATTAAAGGTGCCTCCTGACATGCTATGATGGCCGGCACCTTTAGTCCCGGTTGGTAATACGAATCGGGACTAAAGGTTTTTTTTTTCTTTTCTTTTCATTTTTTTGTTTTCGAAGTCGTATTGTACGCTGCTAATTATACATTTATACACGCGTATAGTATGTTTCGGTTCAAGCACAATGAACGTATTAAATCACACAATTCAAACATAGAAATATATATATATATATATATATGCATGCATGCATGCATCATATATATATTTACATGCATGCATGCATATGTGTATTTTACATTATATTATTTCATGTGCATATATTACAAAAAGATTGCATTACAGTTGTTGTGATATAACAAGTTTTCTCTCATCCTCTAGCTTGGCTTCCATGGCAGTGTTGGGTCGAAGTAGAACTCGCCCTTGGAATCGATGACCTGCTCATTAAAAAATTCGGCTATAGACTCTTGAATTGCTTTGATTTGGTCTTGTCGTATGATCTTTTTCTCCAACCATCGAGTCTACAGGTTTGAATTAAAGGAAAATAAATTAATATATGTACATATATTTATATAAAGATATAGTAACACAATCAATAATAATAATTAAATGAATATATAGTGTATTTTTAACGTACTTTGAGTTTCTCTGTAGGAGTTTTTTGGGAGATCACCTTGATAAACTTGCAAACATAGTAACCCATGAGTTGTTGTTCCCTTCTCGCCTCGAGACACCACTTTACGAGAAAAGATTTGTCATCCAATCTGGTGATCCGGTGAAAGCTATATGTTTAATTAATAAAGATGATGCGATTCAGGGGACTTACTTTCAAAGGGATTACATTCAGTGGCGCTTTGCATTTTTCCATGTGTTGCTTCTCAATAAAGGTTTTCCAAACACTACCCAATAAAAAAATTACCACGTCATCAGATATAGTTAATCATCATGTTTGTGTGTATATATAGTTGCTAGAGATCCCGAAATTACCTCTGGATAATATCTATCATATCTTGGTAGTCTTGTTGTGGTTTTCTCATCGAGTCATAGATTATCAAGTGACTTTTCACCAGATCGATGTCCATCAATATCCAGTGATTGCTGCATGTGTTTATAGGATATAACGCATAACACTCATTAATTAACTAGAATCAACATATGAGCCATTAAGGATGATCGATATTATTAACCCTCACTTGAAGTTATAGGGAAAGAGTATATCCTTCTTGTGGCGTTGGTTCACTAAGAAGTTCATGAGGTTACTCTCTGACTCAGACTTTCAATTAGTCTTTGGAGTAATTGGGTCTTTGAATATTATATGGGGATCAACAAAACCAATTTCATTGCAGCCTTTCCTTCTCGAGCTCTCATCATTGTAAATCTACATATATATAGTACTTGTTAGGATAATTTATATGCATATACACACATATGATGAGTTTAATAATAGATCGAAAGAATTATTACTTACAGGCAATAGCAGCTAATGATAACTTTGTCCAGAGAGGTCAGGTGGCATAGTTGATGAAATTCTACAAAGTCAACATACATAACATCATCGTCATGGAACCAATGTTCGTCTCTAATTTCGACACCAACGCAGAAGTCTCCCACGGTAGAGCGCTTTGCATGTACCACTTGTTTAGGTGTACATTTGCGTCCCCAGATCGAGATAAGGCTTGAGGGTTGTATAGACTCTGGCCTAGTACAAATTTTTTCTTCCAAATATCAACATCCGCCGCACTCTCAATGTTTCCATCACCAAACACCTGGTAAAGGTCAAGACCAGTCTCATCAATAAATTCAACAAGGTGATCCAAATCGATATCCAGAGGTATGTTTGCCTGATGCATTAATCCTAAATTGAACCATATTCATTACCAACAACTAGCGGGGACTGATTGGTGCGCTTGTTGTCCGAGTTGGGCAACTCCTTTCCCCGCCCGCTTTTTTTTCTGTGCGCCTCAATTGACTTGGTGAGAGTGCGGTCATAGTCCGATAACGTTGATTTGGACGACTTACGAGATTCCCATTGTTGTTCTTTGGTAAGAAGCCACCCTTTTTCTTAGAATATCCGGAGCTACTAATAAGTATGGTTTCTCCGGGTTTCTCCTTACTTCTTGATTCTTTTTAAGTTTATCATAGAATCTAGACATATCTTTTTTTATATGCATCAGTTCCTTCTTCCTTCTCTTGAGATATTATTTTGGGAATAGCCCTTGGTTTCACGGTGGCTTTCTTTTGCAAAGGGACTGGTTCTTCGTTTGAGGGGCTGGCCTCTTGCTAGGCTTCTTGGTAGGCGGGGCGGGAGGCGTTGGAGACCTCCTTGGAGGTGTTGGCGTGGCGTTGGAGACCTCCTTGGAGGTGGCGCTCTGGCGTTGGAGACCTCCTTGGAGATGGTGTGGATGCAGCCTCGCCTTCCAACACAATGTCATCGTCTGAGCACTATGATGATCTGGCGATTGAACAATTGGATTTAGGTTGGGGAGGATCTGCTACAAAAAAGGAATGACATATTATTATGAGCAGATTGTTAATTATTTAAGCCAATACAAATTAATGATGTAGTGTTTTCATCCCGACGCACTCTATGGTGAGGTAGTTCGGGGAGGAGGTGGAGCCGACATCCCCGGAATGATAATGTAGCGCTTGCGCCATAGAATGAATGTCTTCTCCGCTTCTCCTAGAGTCTTCTCATTGTCACCTCTAGGAATGTCAAGAGGCAAATCACTAAAACCTTTTTTCGACTTTATCCTACCGAGATGGTAGCATATCCTTCTTGGATTATATTCCCATGAATCCTTGGTGTCTTGGTTGGTCGATAGGATTAACAAGACCGATAGCCACCTTGATTGTGGAATTCCCCTTGAATGTGTAGCTCACACGTTGTACAAGGTTCGATGGCGTCATCCACTGGGGAAGCGATCCTGTGTCCCTTGATTTGGTATCTCGTGGAAGCGCTGTTTTGCTTTTCCACCCAAGCAGATTGGCTAATGTTGATTCTCGGCTCGATGCCCGCTTGCTTGCACTCACCGCTATTTGCACTTGCCTTCGATTTCCTCCTGCATTCTCGCTTCAAGGTTTTTTTTCCCGCCTCCTGCTTCACACACCGCTTCCTCCAACCTCTGGAGCCAGCGTGCCTCTTCTTCCTTCTTTTCTCTGGCGGCTTCAGAGGAAGGTCTGTCTTGAGGGAATCCATGCTCCCACGAGACACTTCCTTTGCCTCTAGTTCGGCCACCATGTTCAATAGTCCCGATGGCGTATGTCGGCTCATCCTTCTCTGTTGGGCTGAACGCACCACTAGCGATAGCTCTCTGAGCATAAAACAATCTTTATGCTGCTTCTTGCAGTCTTGCGCCATAAACGCACTTCCCTGTCTCCTGGTCCAGTGTTCCCCCATGAGCAAAAAACCAATTCGGTTGCGAGGCTTGGTCAGGTGGTCTGCCTTCCCTTTAAAATGCTTGCCTTTCTTTCTTACGGGGTGATTTGCAGGAAGAAATCGACGATGGCCAAGGTACACGACCTTTCGACATTTTTTCAAGAATACACCTCTAATATCACCAAGCAAAGGTGTGCATGCATTATATCCCTTATTTGACTGTCACGAAAGATTACTTAGAGCAGGCCAATCATTGATTGTTACGAACAACAATGCTCAGATCAAAGTGTTCTGTTTGTACTCATCCCACACACGTACACCTTCTTTATTCCACAAAATGAGAAGTTCATCAATAAGTGGTCTCGTGTACACATCGATGTCATTGCGAAGTTGCCGGGCCTTGGATGAGCATAGGCATCATAATGAACTTCCGCTTCATGCATAACCAAGGAGGAATGTTGTAGATACTTAGAGTAATAGGCCAAGTGCTATGACTCATCGCTCGCTCTCCAAAAGGATTGATACCATCTGTACTTAAAGCAAACCTTAAGTTTCTTGCGTTATTTGCAAACTCCGGGAATTCTTTGTCGATTGCTCTCCACTGGGACCCATCTGCAGGGTGTCTCAACATATTGTCTAGCTTACGGTCTTCTTTGTGCCATCGCAACAATTTTGCATGTTCTTTGTTTCTGAACAGACGTTTCAAGCGTGGTATTATAGGAGCATACCACATAACCTTGGCGAGGATTTTCTTCCATGGACGTTCGCCCTCAACATCACCGAGGTCATCTACTTTGATCTTATACATGCGACATGGCATACGGGCATGCATCCAATTTCTCGTACTCTTTGCCATTTGCATGGGATGCGATCATTAGGACATGCATGTATCTTCTCTATTTCTAGCCCCATAGGACAGACAACTTGTTTTGTTTTCAGAGGTAGTGGCGGGCAATTCATTGTCCTTCGGAAGCATCTTCTTTTGAATTTTTAGTAACTCTCCAAATCCCTTGTCGGATACACCATTCTTTTGCCTTCCATTGCAAAGCAATTCTAGTGTGGTTCCCAACTTTTTACGCCTGCATCACAAGTTGGGTACAACAATTTCTTGTGATCTTCTAGCATCCGCTCGAACTTGATCTTCTCCTTTTCACTTTCACATTCTCTTTGTGCGTCACAAATGACACGAGAAAGATCATCACCGGCTCATCTTCTGCGGCTACCTCTTCTTCAGCTTCTCCCATTACAGTATCATTGAAGCACGCACCATCGGAAATAATATCATTGTCGTCCCATTGTTCTTCTTCACCTTCTTCCATTACAACACCGGTTTCTCCGTGCTTTGTCCAACAAATATAGTTTGGCATGAAACCCGACTTGAACAAGTGTGAATGAAGAGTCCTTGAGCAAGGATATTCCACCGTATTCTTACATATGGCACATGGGCAGCACATGAAACCGTCGCGTTTGTTTGCCTCGGCCGACGTAATAAAGAAAGAATGCACGCCGTCAATGAACTCTTGGGAGCGGCGATCAACATTATACATCCAATGACGGCTCATCTGCATTACATGACATAAATACCATATTAAAACCTAGATCATAATTAATTATTTATACAACATGCGTGCCACCACAAAAGATACAAATTTATAAAAGCATCGCTACAATGTAGACAATCCCAACTACCACTAAAAGAACTAAAGCTAAAATACATTTCAGTAGCACTAGGATTTCACGACCAATCTCAACTAAAACAGACAGATCCCCGATTGTGCAACATCTTTGGGCTTCTTAATTTGGATCAACGCCTCATTAGCCGCAGATTCATGTCTTTTGTTGTGCAAGATATTTTTGCACGAGTTCAACATACTCTTCCTCCCAAGAGAAGCTCTGAACATCGCCCACCGCCATCCCATTGAAATTAAAAAAAAAATTAGAACTTTAATCACAACCATCATGAAAATAGGTATAAACTAACCATAATCATTAAATACGATAAAATAACTCACATTGTGATCCCGGACACTTGTAGAAGATACGATCCTTGTTGGGACCCTCCTTCTTCACTCGGTACTCCATCACAATCTTCGTCTCATCACGACACTTGCCGCATGGAATGAGAGGAGGCCCGGCCTAAGTCGCTTTGGAAACCCATGAGAGGCCGAGGACCCGAAGCGGTTGCCATCTACTCTCTATACTCATTTTTTAATACACTATAAATTTCTCCTTTTATAAACAAATAAAATTAAGAAACTATAAAATTATCTAGTCCTCTATACTTATTTTTAATACATTATAGCTCAAAAACATGTTTTAATAAATAACCATCAGTACTAGTTGACCTTGCTTACGTGATCATCTCGTGAGCATTTCTCCACCGGAATGCATCGAACTTGGTCAAGGAAGAGCTCCGATTCTACGAGGAAGGGAACACGGTCTTCCACGACCGTTGTCGCTCTCCCTCGTAGACTCAAAGCTCCTCCTTGATATCCGTTACCGCTCGGTAGAGAACATGCTCGCCGAGATGAACACGGTCCGCAAGTTCAACTAGTACGGATTTTCTATAATTTTCTAACTATTTTCTAAGTTTATATTTATATATACTACGTTTAGGTACGGTGATTGACAGACTACTACGACGATATCGAGACATGTGAATAAATAACCATCCGTACTAGTTGACCTTGCTTACGTGATCATCTCGGTGAGCATTTCTCCACCGGACGGCACCGTACTTGGTCAAGGAAGAGCTCCGATTCTACGAGGAAGGGAACACGGTCTTCCACGACCGTTGTCGCTCTCCCTCGTAGAATCAAAGCTCCTCCTTGACGTCCGTTACCGCTCGGCAGAGAACATGCTCGTCGAGATGAACACGGTCCGCAAGTTCAACTAGTACGGATTTTCTATAATTTTCTAAGTTTATATTTATATATACTTTAACCTTCTTTTATGTAAATATGCAAGCTTGAAGTGATTTTGAGCTCAAATTGCTTACAAATGAAAAAAACCACAATAAAGAACCATATATATATAGTGAACAAAATGACATAAGACAATGGTGAAAAATGAGAGTATGAGATTGATAACCTTTACAACTAAAAAATCGACGGAGGAATCGAAGAATGGATGGAGGAACAATGGAGGGAGGGAGGAAGCAAGAACACTAGGGCAGTGAGCTTCAAAATGTGCTGAGCTCGGGCTCAGGGAGGAAGAAGGAGACGGCCGATAAATAAAGGGAGGACATTTAGTCCCGGTTGGTGGCTCCAACCGGGACTAAAGGTAACTTTTCAACCCCGGGCGTAGCCACGGCCCAGGAGTAGACCTTTACTCCCGGTTGGAGCCACCAACCGAGAGTAAAAGTATACCTTTAGTCCCGGTTGGTGGTTCCAACCGGGACTAAAGGTCCCCACCACCTACTGCTGGCGCAAGATGGCCGTTAAGGGACCTTTAGTCCCGGTTGGAACCACCAACCGGGACTAAAGGTATTTCTAGTCCCGGGGGCAAAAAATTCCGGGACTAGAGCCCATTTTGACCGAGGATCAAAGGTTTGTTTTCTACTAGTGGGTGTCTCCGCGCGCTGCCTCCGACTAGCGACGACGCTACCGCCTGCCGCCACGAGAATGCACGCACCGCACGCATCGACCAGCACGCGCGCGCTCGACAAATGGGTACGGCTCTGTTCCGCTGGCTTGAAAAATGTGTCATGCTAATATTATGCTGATTTGTTGTGAGAGAAAAACACTGTTATTTTGCTGAAATGGTACAGCTGGTAAGTTTAAACCAACAGAGCCTGTTAACTAATTAAACTGCGTTAGAATTACAAACAGAAAATTAACTCTTCTTGCAAATGCTGGTGGAAGGTATCGTATCGTATCATCAAACCAAAGTTTAACAGAAAAACTCGACTTTTTTTTTTCACCGAAGTTGAGGGATGGAGCTACAGCTAGTATGTACGTACCACTGCTCCTCCGCTGTCCACACTGACGAATTAATGGCATCAACACACAAATATCAAATGACAAACCACGAAAATATAATGGGAGTTCGTTGCTACATTTTAGATTTCTGAATTTTAAGATGGTTTTATGAGATATAAACTTATACAACCAACTAGTATATTAAAAAGGCAACTCACAACAGATAATTCATAATTTTTTTTGTATATATTCAAACAATGACAAAATTATTTATTCTCTGAACAGTAACAAAAAAAAGAGGCACCTGAGATATAGGCAAAAGCAGTACTGTCAAACCGATAGGACTGCTGGCTACCTGCATGCACTTGATACTAATTACTTAGTTTAATCTGAGTTGGCCGTTCAATGGAGACTTGACAGGATAATCTGTCTGCCTAAACGGAAACCAAAAGCGGGAGCAAGTACACGCACCACGTCGCGCCAAGGACGACTCATCACCGGCTCCTCATGTTAACCGGTCGGTTGGATGGTTTTTAGGCGGATAAGACCGACTGGTGCTGGTTTGTTGTGAAAGAAAAATACTATTGGCTGACTGATAAGCCCTGACTGAAACCAAATAGTGAACAGACTGAACATTTCTTTCTCTTTTTTTTTCATTCCTTTCACTCCAGTTCTTTACAATGAACACACTAGTGTGGTTCCCTTTTCTCGAGGAGAGAGAGAGAAAGAGATCATTGGTACGGTTATCCGTTTGCAAAGATGCCACAGATCACCATGTCGATCTCCACACTCGCTACCTTTCATGCATATTTGGGCATTTGGGTGCATCCGAGAAGGAACATGATGGACTATAATCAGCAAAGCAAAGATTTTTTATACGGGAAAGCAACAGCTCGATTCAGGTAGTACATGATATGAAGTTGATGGAGTACTGATGAGCACAGGCTACCAGAGTACTAGTACTAGTGCAGTGGTGAAACATGCAGCATTGTTGGGCTGCTGAATCCGAGAATTTTGGGATTTAATTGTAGGCCCTGTTTAGTTCATCCAAAATATCAACTTTAATATTATGCAAAAAGAAGATTCCCCGTCACATCAAACTTGTGGTACATGCATGAAGTACTAAATGTTGATGAAATAAAAAACTAATTGCACAGTTTGGTTGTACTTTACGAGACGAACGTTTTGAGCCTAATTAGTCAATGCTTGAACAATTAGTATCAAATAAAAACGAACAAGTTACTGTAGCTACAGTGCTTCGCGCAATCAGTCGGCGCCAACTTGGTGACCAACTAAACGTGGCCGTAGTATCAAGCTACAGTGCTTCGCGCAATCAGTCGGCGCCAACTTGGTGACCAACTAAACGTGGCCGTAGTATCAACTGCCAGTAGTGGTAATATAATTGGGATTCAATTATTTGTGATGATGAAGAAACGGTTAAATAATGCATGCTGGCTGGGCCCATGGCCCAGTGGCTGAACAAGAATCCAGTTCTGGTAGGTAGAGGACGCAAAAGCAAGTTCAGGCAGAATGGTAAACCAGTGCAAGGGTCCACTTTACAAGCAGAGCATATGTAATAAACAAAAAGACATTATGGAATGTATTTTTTAAAACTTACCTTTTTGATGCTGTAGAAGTTAATACGTTCATCTATAATTTTAGTCAAACATGAGGTGGGTTGACTTAGAATAGAACAAATAAAAATACGCTATATTTTAGGACGCGGAGAGTATACTGTATGACGAGTAGTTTAGAAGCGGAGCATACGTAATAAGGGTGCGTTTAGTTCCAAAAAATTTTGGATTTTGGCTCACTGTAGCATTTCGTTTGTATTTGGTAATTAGTGTCTAATTATGGACTAATTAGGTTCAAAAGTTTCGTCTCGCGATTTCTCGACCAACTGTGTAATTAGTTTTTTTTTTCATCTACATTTAGTACTGCATGCATGTGCCGCAAGATTCGATGTGACAGTTACTATGCAAATTTTTTTGGCAACTGAACGGGGCCTAAGAAAATCCGATCGAAGCTAGCAAAGTTTTGAAAACAACAACTGAATCTTCTGACATGATGGCCCATTAGTTTTAACATCTATACTACTTCTGTATTAGTTGACATTATAGCTTACGGCATGACACGGCTGCTTGTTTCTGAATTTGCTTATTAGCAACACGACCAGACACATGGACCACCACTACGGTATATATATTTGTTTCTTCGACAAGAGAAGAGATTAATACTCAGATCAGGCAACGAGTATCATCCCCAAGTGAGTCATCACCAGCTGACATAGACGACTACTAATGATAAACAAATGTTCATCAGATCGCCACCACACGACTGTTTGCCGTCACTCCGAAGCACTAGAACCTGCTAGCGTTTCGTTAACCAAATAAGGCGATCGATCTTTGTGCGTATACGTAGCAGCACCTGCATCCAGAGAGATCAACGCATCACATGCAAAGATAGCCTACGGTGTAATGCTTGCTTTGTCACCTTGCATGCATCAAGAAGATCAGAGCCAAGGAACCTGGAGAATCTTGAGACTTTGAGAGAAGCTCACGGCCGGTCAGGGGCTCTGCAGGGCAGAGGCACGGCAATATTGGTGCCGGCTTGGTTGGGGAACAGAACAGACAAGCCAGCGCGGCGCAGAGGCCATGTCTACTCCTCATCACCTAAGAACCCTACATCATTATTAGTTCATTAGATTAAGCAACGCATCACAGTTTGTTCTAACATAATCGAAATTTATATTTGAGGAATCTTCTGAAGCAATAATAGGAGTATATATGATACTGAGCCTGCTCTTCTGCTCTTTGCTAGTTTGTCCTTGCAACTCGTTCTCTCTCTCTCTCTCTCTCTCTCTCTCTCTCGCTTGTTCTCCTCTGCTTTAATTTGCCTAGCTAGTTTAATTGGGTGTTAGGACCTAGGAGGGGCTTTGCATGGCCATCAGGTACAGACATGCCCACATGGCTCACACACACACAAACTACTACTCTTACTAATATATACTGTAGTATAGTACCACTAGTATATATATAAATAAACTGCAAGTACGTACGTATGGTTCAAAAGAAGAAGAGAAAAACTGCAAGTACGTGTTTTGTCAAACAGCAATGTGAACTTTTGATAAATGGTTTCTGCTTGCACGCATGGAACTAGCACTAACACACACCTCGGAAATTAAATAGATAAAATGGACTAATTAATATAATAGTCTGTCCTTGCACCGGTAGCAGTAGTACGCAGTGTTGAATTTTTTTTGGATATGGTTGTGCGATTAGCTAGAATTAGATGTCGCGTTCGTGGCCGCATCCTGGGACCTCGTTTATTTTACTGATGGATTCATCAGTGCAGTGCAGTGGTGTGCATGTGTGCTAGCTAGCTAGCTAGAGCAGTGTCCACAAAGCTAGCTAGGTTAGCTGCTAATCGTCGTCTCGTGTTTGCTTTCAGATGAGCCAATGCAAGTGTGTTTGTAGAGAGAGAGAGGCGATCGAGTACGGTGTGTGTTTTGTTTTGAAGGCAAGGACGTACGGCGTCGCGTAAACGGGAGGCTACCGTGAAGCCGTCGGCGGAGTCAAAATGCAACGGCGAGAGAGATCATGGCATGTGGGTACCTACCTACCTTCTAGTAGTACTGGCTGATTAGCAAGCGTGATCTCTATCTAGAAGCAGTGGCAATGGAAGTATAGCTAGCTAGCGGCTTTCAAGGCCACATCAAGGGCATAATAGCTAGCAGTGTAGTAATTAGTAAGCTAGCTAGCTAGGGCTCTTCTTTTTTCCCGAATCATGCAGAGATCATGGGTTATATCCATATGCAATTAATTAGTATATATAGCGCACAAGATCACCATCCTGATCCCAAACTGATACTCCTACACTTTGCATGCCTTGTTGCCTGCCTCCAAAGAAGAAACTACTGCTCTCTTCCACTGATATACTCCTACAACACACAGTGGCAGACAAATTCTGATGCCAAGCAGATCACCATGATGATCAGGAGGTGATGATCATGACTTCATGACAGTAGTAGCTTAATTAAATCATGCATGTATACTGATGCATGCATGCATGAACATGCTGAATAGTGAATATGATGATGCCCATCGGTTACAAAGTAGAGTAAGTAGTATCAATCATTGAGATTCAATTAGTCTCTGTATCCAGTTTATGTTGAACACGGCCGAGTGGGACAGTGGTTCAGTGGCTCAACGAAAGAGCCCCGACAGGATTAAAATACTACTGTCCTTTCTCCTGCTAATCTGAGTACTAACACACACATGCTAATTTCCCTTTTATGATTGCATAAATAAAAGAACAAGAGAGTCGCATTCCCCCGGCCACATACGACACTTGGCGCTAGGCCTTGTTTAGATTGAAGAAAATTTTAACCCGATGAATAGTAGCATTTTCGTCTTATTTGGTAAATATTGTCCAATCGTGGACCAACTAAGCTCAAAAGATTCATCTCGTGATTTCCAACTAAACTGTGCAATTAGTTATTTTTTTTACCTACATTTAATGCTTCATGCAAGCGTCCAAAAATTGATGTGATGGAGAGAGTGAAAAAACTTGGAACTTTGAAGGGAACTAAACAAGGCCCTAGTGTAAGTTTCTCTTATCTGCTGCTTCAACATAATAATACACTTTATTGCTTGGAATTTGATGATAACACACACACGACCAGCAGGCAAAGACATGCATGGGACCACACTGCAGGTTGTTGTTGAGCCAGATTAACTAATTAGTAGCACATAGTACTACTTAGAAGAAATATATGGTCATCAGATCGAGTAAGGACAACATCTTTAGTCATCAGTGGAACGTCGTTTAGAAGAAATGCTCACATGCACTGATACTTGACTGAATCACTTCCTCAGATAGTCTTCACTATTATAGGAGTATATGCCTGAAGTAGTGCAGTCTGCATGCCTTTGTCATGACTCATGAACCCTTGCATTGTATAGTACTCCTATCTTGAAGATTGACTATATGACCAGAGAGCAAGTTCACCAGCAGGAACTAAACTAATCACGGAGTACTTGTTGTCAGGAGCTAGCTAACGTATCTTGGTTCAGAGTTCAGAGTTTCAGACTTGCTTGCATTGTGATCGAGTTGTGACCAGAGTCCAGAGCCCAAGGAAGCTGGGGAATCTGGAGTGAGAGGAACTTGCCTGCAGGCTGCAGGGCAGCTGCCACAACAAGCGCACCAATATTCGCGCTGGGCTGTAGTAGGGGGACAGTCCGGGCGCGGTGCCCAGGTTTCATTACCTAATTAAGGACGCTAGCTGCATGCATTAAGCAAAGCGTCGTAATTTGTCTCTAATTAATTAAACTAGAGGAATCTTCTGAAACTTAGCTGAGCCTGTTGCATGTCTCTTTATCTCTGTATTTTTCTTTTCCTTACTTAAAAAAACAACGTACCTGTTCTACTATAGTTAACTGAAGCCTTTAGTTTAGTTTAACTTATTATTATTAGGTGACTTGCATGCATGGTCAAGTACAGACATGCTCACATGGCTGACAAACTAGCTAGCCCCTTTTTTATTTTCTATTTTTTGTTGAAAGATCCAACAAAAGTTGGCTTTACAATATCATATATATTTAGTCATGAGAAAAAATTGGACTAGCAGCTAGTTAGGTCATATTTGGTAGGCTCCTCCTCAAGAGCTCCTTCGAAAGAGTAAGAACTGTTTTGGAGGAGCCACGAATTATGGGTGGCTCTTAAAAAATGGCTCCGACTCATTTTTTTTTACCGGAAAAATGACTCGATAAACCTGTCGTTGGGGAGGGTATGGACATACCCGGGCTTACCCATCCCCAAATTCATTTGTGAAATTATCCATTCTTATCCTCCCCGTAATTCCCCATACCCATTGGGTAATAATAACCTGATACATCTAAACCAGGAACATGCGCTTCGACTGTTTACATTCGCGTGCTTGAATCAATTGAATAAGCGATGGAAACCAAAATCCATACGCAGAGTGAGGCCCATGCCGGCATGCCTGGAGGAGTCTTGCACCTAGCACTACGTCAAAAAGGGTTTTTAGGGGCGGTTGTAGACCATTTGTAGGGGCGGTTTGGCCAGCCGCCCCTAAGCAACAGTCTCTACAAATCATGTATTTGTAGGGGCGGTTCCCAGACCGCCCCTACAAATCGATTTGTAGGGGCGGCTGGTGTTATCAGCCGCCTCTACAAATCGATATGTAAGGGCGGTTGGTAACACTAGCCGCCCCTACAAAATTGATTTGTAGGGACGGCTACAGTACCACCCGCCCCTATAAATCGATATACAACAGGGGCGGTTCAATCTAGAACCGCCCCTACAGTACATTTTTCGTAAAAAAAAAAATCAAATTTACAATTATATATATATATATATATATATATATATATATATATTCAAATCTGACCACAACACAAGGACGTTATATAATTCAAATCATAGTCTATATGCTTGTATCACCTACTGCCTATTATACAACAAAGGTCTAACATCTCAGATTGCAACTATGTATAGAACTATGCATAAAAACATTTTGTGCTCATCCAAGCAGTGAACGCATCCAGGTGACCACCACCATCCTCTTTTTCGGCTCTTTATTTACTTTCCTGCACATCTGCATAAGCAAGGCAACAAGGGAAATGATTATTTTCAATACTTGCTAATTGGAAGAGTGAAAAAATACTCAAAACCGAACTGAACTGAACTGCTGCTGCTATATAGCTTCACATATATGAGCTGAAACACATGCATATATTTTTAATGGGCAAGAGCAAACAAGGATCAATACAGAGATTAACTTAAAACTTGCAAAAGTACTGCTCATATGCTAGTGACCAATTGAGATCAATACAGTTCATATATGTATGCACACCGAGACATCACATGAGCTAGCTAAAAAGGCTTGTGAATGAACAAGGACAAGACCTTGCTCATTTGAGTAAATAAGCACTTAAGACAAGGCATGCAATAATTATTTAACTATTGGCAATAATTATTTAAGTATTTGTATCCAGCAATCACCCATCTGAATATTTCTATTGGCACAATAGACAGGAGCTGTCATGCAAAAGGAGAAAGAACTTTCAGTCAACTTCTAATGCTAAAGCAGTGTAGAAATGCTCCAAATCATTTTAACAGGTAATATACTAGTATTTCGTCAACAGAGAATCAGTAAATGACAGATATAGCTTAGCAAACAAATAATATTGGTAAATGGTGGTAGTAATGATCCTTGGAATTGATTGGTTTCATTTTCATACAAAAGCAATGCAAATTATTTAAACTCAAGCTTGCTGATTGCTTTACAGGTGTTAGAATCCAGTGATGCTACCACAGAATTGAGTGGCGACTGCAAAGCAAAATCGGACCCATGAAATTCCTCAAAACCATACTCAGACATCAACATATATATCTCATCCTCTAAGCAGGTACCGCATAACCAAGAGATGCTACCACAGAATATTCGAATCTCCCAACACCAGCAACTTGCAGGTTACTGGCCGTTTGATGCAATCATCTCATATTTCACCCCAATTAAGGAAGCAGTATTTCACCCCAATTAAGGAAGCAGTATTAAGCACAAACATAAGCGCTAGATGTAGGATTACGGAAAGCATCAAGAGCATGGCAATTTCAGATTTCCTAGCGACCACGCTAAACAAGTCAGTAACAACAGATTTCTGAGGCGCATCCGTGTCTTCAAGTCAATTTTACATTTTTACCCAACATATGGCAAAGGCAACTGATTCAAACATAGAGAATTCCCAAATAGTTATTCCAAGAGAGACTTACGCAGATGATGACAGGTTTGGCCCCTCACTTGATCATAGATGCGCTTTCCATCCTTGCCATAGCCATCGACAAAGAGAGCCCAAGGAGTCTTTGGCGTGCTGCATGTACCCAAGAGCTTGTCGTGCTCTTCAGTATATATTTCTTCCTTGGCTCCTATCTCTATTACTGCTGTTTTGCCATCTTCAGAGTGTTTCTCTTTCTTTGGCTCAGTTTCACAATAGCTTACTGGTTCCACGTCCTTCAACCTTAAAAAACAAAAAAAAAAGGTTTTAAGAAGATTACTGCTAAGATCCAATGAGATACGATTGCAGGACATCTACATCCAGCGTTTATTAAACCTATTTTATTTATTTAACATGTGGCAAACAAATTTGGAGTAGAAAACATAACTGACAATTTTGTACTGCCTCGTGGAAAGGCATTAGGAGTTAACGCCATTAGGACAAGATTGCGCACATGTTATTGACATGACAGTATCGTTATGGGAAAAAAGAAAGGACAGCCACATCCATTCAGATCCATACACACTGAAACTACAATACAAGCACGAGATGAAATAGACAGAGATACTTATACTGAAATGTGTTGAGCTAAGGTGTAAAGGGGTGGAAAGAATAGTAAAACATTCCACAAGCACAGGCTGCAGGTAGATCCGTTCAGATGACGAAAAATAAACGATTGTCAATCATCGCTATACTAGATTCATGAAGACACGGGACGCTATTGAATAAAAAAGAACAGATGTTTGCACATAACACAGACTTCATGACCCCAGCGTTCGGAGGCAAGAACCCGCAGCATCCCAAGAAAGTAATAATCGGGACACGCATCCACCACCGCAAAGAAGGCGATTCGGTCCATACGAGCGACCTCCGCGAGGGCGGCGGCGGCGCTGGCTTCACCCGGCGGCGCGTCAACGGACCACGGCTCCACGGGCTTCAGCGCCACCGCCCACCTTGTGGAGGCGGTGGCAGATGGTGAGGTGTGCGCGAGGTCGAGGATGCCGAGCCACCGTGCATCCGCTCCATGCGTGAGGGTGAACGCAGATGCGCTGGGTCTGCGTCGGGGATTTGGGGATTAGGGTTTAGACGACTTGGGAGAAGACCGCCGATGGGGAGAGGATCTGTTGGGCGAAGGCGGTCGGCCCACAGGAGGGTATAGGCCGGCTTGGACTTGACGAGAACGGAGTGGAGGCGGCTCTGGGAATGGGACTTGGTCGGACGCACCGAGGCCGGCCATGGCGACTTCGCAGCCTCCGCAAGTGGCGGCGATAGGAGATGACCCAATCTACAACCATGAGGGGCGCATTTAACGAGGGCGCGCGGATCCTTCGTTGGATCTATCCTGTGGGGAGATGAGGAAGACGAGAGGGAGGGGCGGGGAGGCCTGATGAGAGGAGTGGTGAGGGTGTGTCGAGAGAGGCGTCGGTGTGGGATTAGGGTTTGGGTGTTATTTTATAGATCGGAGGATTTATAGGGGCGGCTAGTGATTGAGCCGCCCTAAATAATAATACCGGGGCGGTGGTGAGTAAGCCGCCCTACAAATCAGACTTATTTGTAGGGCGGCTCAGATCACCACCACCGCCCCTATGTTTTTTATTTGTAGGGGCGGTTGGTCTCTGGGCTCCCGAGCACGTCACTGTAGGGGCAGCTCCATCACTAACCGCCCCTACAAAAAAATTGTTCCGTTGCTACAAATTGTTTTTCACATAGTGTTGCAGCCGCAGAGAACGGACGGAGCGGTGTGGGGAAGCGGCGACAACGCCCGGCCAGAGACAAGGGCGCATGTTGCTAGTCGACGCGGTATTCATGGGCGGCGCCCGGCGACGAACCTCTAGCCCGCTCCACGGTCGGGCCACCTTCCACCCATCTGCTGTGTGCGAAGTCGCCACGGTGTCACCAGTGAGACGGACATGGCAAGAAGCGCCGCCGCAGTTGTTCAAGGGCGGAAGGGGCGAAGGGCGCAAGGAAGGAGATGGAATTATGGGTAACGGGATATCCGTACCCTACCCTTAATCCATCGGGTAGAAGGAGATTTTACCCATACCGGACCCGAATCAGACGGGTATGAATTTGGGGAATGGATTCGAATATCCAACGACAGGGGTTTAGCCAGAGAGGAACCTTACAAAATGAGGCCTTAATACTAAGTGTTTACATCAAAATTTGAGACAAAGAACGCGGGAACTCGCAGGCTTCTAAGATTATGCCAATTAAGGGGGATTCAAAATGGCAACGGGTACCCGAAACCCGAGTACCCAACGGGTTTTACCCGATAAGGAGGCGGGTATGGAAGACATTTTGCACCCGTGGGTATGTTATTGGACGAATTCTTATACCCATCAGATATGCGGGTACGGGTGTGGGTGTATACTACCCATACCCGCATACCCGTGGATAAAAAAAACTGCATAAATAATATCCAACCTCTGCAATTTTAGCCCATATAAGCATATAGCTCATATTTGGCTCATATAAGCATATGAGTATATATATTTCAGAACTCCCTCAAACCCTAATCCCCATATAAGCATATTTGGAATGAACCAATGAGGCATATGATCTATTTCAACTAGCTTGACCTGGATATATTTCTGTTTTGCTGCTCTATTGTTGATTTGTTTTGCTGGAAGCTATTATATTTTGGTGTGTGAACTTGGGTATATTGTTGGGTGCGGGTTACCCGTCGGGTAAGAATTACCCGTCGGGTGCGGGTATAGAATGAATTTTCTACCCGCCTGCGGGTACGGGTAACCCGACGGGTAAAATTTTGATCTGGCGGGTGCGGGTACGGGTGGCCAGTACCCATCGGGTACGTACCCGTTGCCATCTTTAAGGGGGATCGATGTCAGCCGATTCGGATACGACCCTGGAATCGGGTCTCTTGGAATGACGTCAGCAGATAGCGGTGATGAACTACGATTGGTGCCAGGAAACTACATATCAGACTTTGCAAAAAGGGAAAGATTAGAGTCCAAGTTATCTTAAATTAGGAATATCTTTGTTTACGTCAAGGATTGTAACAAATCGTGCTCGAGTAGGATTCGTGTTTAGACTCCGGGTATAAATATCAAACACCGGCTATTGTAAAATCAATCAATCAATCTAAATACAAGTCAATTATTTTTTTCGACTCCAGCCACCCCTCAGGAGTAGGAGTAGAGTAGATTTCGGCGAGTTCTTCAGCGAGTACGGCTGAATTGATCCGGTCGACCTCCACTGCTTGTCTGTAAGTACCATCATGGTTTATACCTCTATTCGTATGGTTGCATCGATCCGGTCGACCCCCACTGCGGCTCTGGTATAAGCTAGTTATCGACTCTTGTTTAATTCAAGTATGACCTGTGTGATTCTGCCTCACACCCCACTGCTTGAATTAAATCAAGGTCAAGTTATCGGCTCTACCTTAGAATGACAGTCTTTGGTAGATTCATTAAGTTACTGATATTGCTTATTGCTTTCATTATTTATCTAATTACAACAATATCACTCTGCCCGATTGAGATTGGTCTAGATCGGCCTTATATCTTATTTGACCCATCATTTGCTAATCTAAGACTGATCTAATCTACACTTTAAACGATGAGTTATGTTTTATCGGCTGTTTTATATCAATCTTAATCGTGCATAACGTGCGGTTAAGGCATGTTGCGTCTCGAGTAGATCTATTGGCTAGCGAAAACCGTTCCACGGCCCGTTATCACGGCCTGTGTGATTCTGCCTCACACCCCACTGTTAGCACCGTGGAGTGGGGATCGTTATTTAGTAGATTTATTCCTGGTAAGGCATGACTTTAACTATGCGCTATGCCTGAATCGGCTGTTTTAGCTGATATCGAGTGCTTTCACGAACAGTTCGCGTCACGAGACCGTTGAAGTAAAGATGGGTTGAAAGGCATGTTAGCCCAATGATCTTATTATTGTATTACGGCCTGCATGATTCTGTCTCTTGCCCCACTGATATTTGTAATGAGTTAGGGTCGTTGAGTTTATCGTTATTTCTACGGACTGTATGATTCTGCCTCATGCCCCGCTGGTCATTGTGATAGATGAGATCTAACATGTTCATTAGATTTATCTTTATTAAACGGTTAAATGGCGTTGAATTGTTTCTTTATATAAAAGGGGTTCGGTTACTTGTAATCATTGGCTTGGCATAAACCAATCATCGTTGATATCTTATTGCCATTGATTCATATTTGCTCAAACAATGATATTTACCATGAATGATAACCGATTCTTCTTACGCAACCCCATGAGTTTTAACTGATTTATTCTCATGAATATGCTGGAATCGACTATTTAGTCAATCTCCTTTCATATCGGCTCTCATAGCCGCACATTCGGGACTGTCTGGCAACACCGGCAAGTTCCGCCCTTAATTACTGATGAACTTTCTCTGCTTGTCAATTGCAGGGTCAAATTGACTGGCACGCCTCGGGAGGATTGCGCAGGATCGACCATCCCTACGCTGAAGCTAGGCGGATCTGCTCCATCGAGCGGACCCTTCCGGCTTGCTGCGTGTGTCCTCGGCACGGGACGAAAATTCTGTGTCGACACTAAGTGTATGTATATGTAGTTTTGAGTTTAATTTGAATATTGGGTGATGCATATGCATGTGGGGGGATGTTGCATTAGTGGCCACATTGTGATGTCCTTTATTATTTTAGCTAGGTGCAGCCGTGTTCTAGAGCATATGTAAGTACCACATATCGTGATTTAATTATTTAGAAAAAGTGTATACATACATTGCATTCATCCATCGAGTGTGTTGTTGACATATATAGGGCGTTGCGATGTCTACGAGTGGTTTACGGGCAGCAAAGAGGTAGCAGCGTATATATATATTATGACACGGGAGGACGTACGGCTGCGTAAAATGCGTGGACACCAAGTCACTGTTAGACTTCATTTTAGGCATATTCATCAGATCGGGATACATAGTAGTAGAATAGGTGTTCGGGATTCACAGAGAGAAAGGGGGTGATAGGTAGCAAACCATCGAAAGCCGTAGTGGTCGAAGCTCTGGCCGGGGTTTCGTTGACAGACGCCATCTGCGCGCCGGCAGCGACGTTCGGTGGAGAGGGAGTCGGCGCTGTGGCATCCTCGGCGGCGGCGTGTGCGTCGGGGTGGCGTTGCCGGCGTCGGTGGTGCTTCCCGTCGCTAGCAGCACCCCTTCTCAAGATCGGGTCTAGGGTTAGGATGTTGGTGGGGTGACTGGCGGCGCGGTGAACCTCGTACTGCGAGCCTCGACCCCCACCTTTCCTTTATAGTGCTGTGCGACGGGGGCCCACCAACCATGTAGGGTTGGGCGCCCCCGATCAGGGCGCGAGAACAAGGCCCAAAAAGGCCGTTGGGCCTAACTGGTGGGAGATCAAACCTAACATTCTCCCCCTTGATCTCTCATCTATTCTTCGTTCTTTAATTTCGTACTCAAAACTTTTAATTCATATTTTTCTTGCTTCCATCCTATTTCATCACAGATTAGTGCA
The DNA here is from genome assembly GCA_904845875.1 of Miscanthus lutarioriparius. Taxonomy (NCBI): domain Eukaryota; kingdom Viridiplantae; phylum Streptophyta; class Magnoliopsida; order Poales; family Poaceae; genus Miscanthus; species Miscanthus lutarioriparius. Next base: position 177,535 of record CAJGYO010000201.1, read on the forward strand.
TAGAACTGTCCCATCGTCACAGCAATTAGTGCCGTTAGACTAACAGCCACAATACACTTCTCCGTTTTGAAATGTAAACTTTCTTTGGGCCCTTCGTATGTTCGGGAATCATAGGCTTTCACTTAAACCCATGCCGGCTACGTGTTCTCTGAACACGTTGGGTGGTAAGCCCTTTGTGAGCGGATCCGCGAGCATTTTCTCTGTACTTATATGCTCAAGATTTATTATATGATCTCGAACTTTATCTTTCACAACATATTACTTTATGTCAATGTGTTTGGCAGCACCACTTGACCTATTGTTGTGAGCGTACTGTACCGCTGGATTGTTATCACAATACAATCTCTGTGGTTCATTTATATCATCAATCACTTTCAATCCGGGTATGAATTTCTTCAACCAATTCACCTGCCCCGTTGCCTCATAGCATGCTACAAACTCGGCATACATTGTCGAGGATGTAGTTACGGTTTGTTTGAAGCTTTTCCACGATATAGCCCCTCCTGCGAGAGTAAATACATATCCTGACGTGGATTTTCTTTCATCTCCCGCATAATCAGAATCTGAATACCCCTCTATCTGCAGGGAGTCAGATCTTCTATACGTAAGCATGAGGCCTTTCGTACCCTGTAAATAACGCAGGACTTTCTTCACTAATTTCCAATGTTCAATTCCTGGATTCTTTTGATATCTGCCAAGTAACCCGGTAACAAAAGCTAAGTCAGGGCGTGTACACATTTGAGCATATTGTAAACTTCCAACAGCCGAAGCATACGGTACCGCTTTCATTCGGTCAATTTCATATTGGTTCTTGGGACACTGATGTTCCCCAAACCTATCGCCCTTGACTATAGGAGCAGGTGAAGGACTGCATGCATGCATACTAAATTTCTTCAGGGCCTTTTCTATGTATGCCTTTTGCGATAATCCTAGAACCCCTTTCCTCCTGTCTCGATGAATCTCTATTCCCAAAACGAACGAGGCCTCACCAAGATCTTTCATATCAAAGTTTGAGGACAAGAATTTCTTCGTTTCCATTAATAGATTGATATCACTACTAGCAAGCAAGATATCATCCACATACAAAATTAGGAATATGTACTTTCCATTCTTGAACTTTGCATAAACGCAATTGTCCTCAATATTTTCTTCAAACCCAAAACCTTTTATCGTTCTATCAAACTTCAAATACCACTATCTTGAAGCTTGCTTCAATCCATAGATTGATTTCTTCAGGCGGCATCCCATATTTTCCTTTCCTTTTACGACAAAATCTTTCGGTTGTACCATATAGATATTTTCTTCCAAATCTCTGTTTAGGAAAGCCGTCTTTACATCCATTTGATGTAACTCCAAATCATAGTGGGCTACAAGTGCCATTATAATTCTGAAGGAATCTTTATATGAGACTGGAGAAAACGTCTCATTGTAATCAATCCCTTCTCTTTGCGTGAAGCCTTTTGCCACAAGTCGTGCTTTAAATCTTTCTATATTCCCTTGGGAGTCATATTTCGTTTTGTAGACCCATTTACAGCCTACTGTTTTGGCTCCTTTAGGAATATTTTCTAAGTTCCAAACTTTATTGGTACTCATTGATTTCAATTCATCTTCCATGGCATTAAGCCACTTTGATGAGTGGTCGCTTCTCATGGCTTCTTCAAATGAGGTGGGATCATCCCCCATCTGACATTCTTCTGTTTCATAAACTTTATAGTCATCAGTAATAGCTGATCTTCTTATTCTTTGAGACCTTCTAGGTGCCTCCGGCACTTGTTCCACATTTGGCTGTTGTTGTTCTTCCTCATGTGCAACATTTGGTTCTATAGGTTCCTCAAGGACAGGTTCCTCATGTTCATTCATTGTCGTCACGGGAGAACTTGCAACAGGTGTTGGCACTACAGTGTCCTGCACTGTCAGTGCAACAGCAGTAGGTAGCGTGAAGAATGGTTCTTCAACCATCGGAGTGGGTACATGTACCCGCTTCTCCTGTAGGCTGATTTCTCGTGCTACCATGCTCCCCCTGATCATGTTATCCTCCAAGAACACAGCATGTCTTGTTTCTACAATCTTCGTATGTCTGTCAGGACAATAGAAGCGATATCCTTTCGATCTTTCTGGATAGCCAATAAAATGGCAGCTGACTGTCTTGGAGTCTAACTTTCCTATGTTTGGGTTAAACATTTTTGCCTCAGCCGGACAGCCCCACACACGCAAATGGTTAAGTGAGGGTTTCCTTCCTGTCCATAATTCATACGGTGTTTTAGGCACCGATTTGCTTGGTACTCGATTAAGTATGTAAATGACGGTTTTCAGTGCCTCCATCCATAAACTAATCGGTAATGTGGAGTAACTCATCATGCTTCTTACCATATCCATTAAGGTACGGTTACGTCTTTTAGCCACTCCATTCTGCTGAGGCTCCCCCGGTGTGGAGTACTGAGCAACTATGCCATTTTCCTGTAGGAACCTTGCAAATGGTCCAGGAATTTGGCCATATGGGGTATGTCGCCCATACTACTCTCCACCTCGGTCTGATCGTACTATCTTGATTTTCTTATTATGCTGATTTTCAACTTCAGCTTTAAATATTTTGAATTTATCCAATGCTTCCGATCTTTCTTTAATTGGATAAATATTGCCATAACGAGAGTAGTCGTCTGTGAATGTTATAAACGAGTCATAACCATCCACACTTTTCACAGGAAAAGGACCACATATGTCTGTGTGGATTATTTCTAAAATTTCTGTGCTTCGTTTGGCATCTTTCTTAATTTTCTTGACATACTTTCTTTTGATGCAATCAATACATTGTTCTAAATCTGAAAATTCTAAGTGCGGGAGAATTGATTTCTTAACCAATCGTTTCATTCTCCCCCTCGAAATATGGCCCAAGCGACAATGCCATAATTTCGAAGAGACAGTATTAATTCTCTTCCGCTTCTTAGTTACATCCGCAGATGGGGAATCATTCACATTCTCATCGCATACATTGTTCGCATTCTCAGCAAGAGATAATAAATAAAGCTTGTCTTGTCGGAAGGCAAGACCAACACATTTATTATTAACCAGTATCTTACACTTGCCATCACCAAAATGGCAATCAATTCCATCATCATCAAGTTTCGAAACACTTATCAAATTTCTACGCAAAGAGGGAACATAAAGTACTTCTTTAAGTCTAAGTACAAAACCATTATTCAATTCTAAAGAAAAATCTCCGATGGCTTCAATATTGGCTTGCACTCCATTTGCAACTTTAATCGTTCTTTCTCCTCTTTGCAAGGTTCTCGTCCCACTTAACCCCTGTAAGGAATTTGCAACATGAGTAGTTGCTCCTGAATCAACCCACCAAGTGGATTTATCATAACATAAATACAGGAATTCATCTACAAATGTAATAAATTCATCACCTTTCTTTAGTAGAGATTTTAGGAAGTCTGGACAATCTCTCTTGTAGTGTCCCTTCTTGAAGCAGTGCTTGCACTGATCTTTTTCAGCTCCACCATACTGCTGATTCTCAGAATCCTGGGGTTTCTTTCCCTGTGAACTGGAGGAAGAGGTCTTATCCCACTTAGGTTTCCCTTGTGGTTTAGAATTCTTGCCATTAAAGTTCTTTCTTTTGTTATCCTTCACAAAATGAGCAAATTCAACTTGTGAGGACTTTATCCTCTCCTCTTCTTGAGCACACATTGAGATGAGTCTTTCTATGCCCCATCTTTCAGGCTGCATATTGTAGTTCACAATGAAGGTGTCATATTCTTTTGGCAAAGAAGCAAAAATCAAATGAATCAGGAAATCCTACTCCTTCAAATTCATTTCTTTTAGCTTAGATGCCGTAGTGTTCATCTTCAAAATATGCTCTCTTATGCTACCACCAGTGAATTTCTCATTCACAAGCTTCTTAATCAGTGAACTTGCTGTGGCCTTGGTAGACCCAGTAAACTGACTCTTGATTTTCTCAAGATATTCTTTGGCAGTAGCACATTCAGGGATTGAGCCCCTTATCTGTTTTTCTATGGTGGCTTTGGCTACCAACAGGCACTTACGGCTGGAGAGAGTCCATTGCCTGTGTTCAAGGTCATATTTCATTCTTATTTCAGCATGATCACGCTTTCGAGCAGTGAAATCAGCGTCAGATTCATTGTCACCTCTCACCGGGTCCTTTGGCTCAGTAGGACACGGTGAGGTGATGGCAAAATCGACCTCTCCCAACGCAAGTTCTAATTCATACTTCTCCCGCCACACACGGTGATTGGTTCCGTTGAGTGTCGAGATGTTGGCAATGTTCACAATGCATTTGCCTCCTGAAATCACACCAGAGTAAGTAAGAACATTTATACATAAAATTTCATGCTTTAACTCAACGTTGGTCAAATTAAAACTTATAATTCATCCATGCAAATATTTTACATCACCGTTGGGCAGAAGTAAAATTAATGCACAATTTCTCATGGATAAAAAATTATAATATTGTTATTAACAACGTTGGTCAGAAAATAACAATATCATAATCGCATCAAAATTATCAGAAATTCATTTCTCTTAACATTAAATTATCCCGTTGGTTCAAATTTAATCAAAGAGAACAATAATTATCATGCACAGCGGAAACATTAATAATCTTTTCATATTATTATTTTCCAGAAGCACTAAAAAATTCACTGTTTTCTGAGCAAAATATCGTTGGATAAAATTTGCACAGAAAATTGTGTCAAAATCATTCAAATTCATCAAAATCTGCATTTAAAATTGCTCCTGGAAAATAATAAGAAAAATTTTCTTCTTCTTCTTCTTTCATTTCAGCCCAGCGCGGCCCAAGACGCGCTGAAAACCGGCTCGGCCCAGCTGTCCTCGCGCGCACAGGCCGCACCCAGGCCGCAACCTGGGCCTAGGCCGGCAAAGTGTCGCGCTCGCTCACGCCCGCCTGGGCCGGCGACGGCCCGAGGATCCGTGGCCGTTGGTTCTGATCGGACGGTCGCGCGCCGTCTTCGGCCGGATCAAAACCAACGCCGCGCCGGTGCCGTGGAAACCCTAGGTCATTCGGCTCTTGCTCTCTCTCTCTCTTCTTCTTCGCCGCTCTCTCTCATCTCTCTTCAGCCGCAGCAACGAGCCACAACCGAGAGCGAAGGAGCGACGAGCGAGCGGGGAAAGCAGAGCGGGCGGCCATGGCGAGCCTTGGCGCCGTCGCCGGCCCCCTCGCTGGCGCGCGTGCTCCCCAACGGGTGAGCACGCCGCCGTCGAGCGGGCTGGCCACGGCGCTTCCTTGGCCGAGCCCGGCGAGCCCGCGCCCCCGGCTCGGCTTCTTCTCCCGCGCCGGCGAAAGGTTCATCCGACGCACCCTAACCCTAACGCATTTTTCCCCTTTCTGATTTTGAGTTGTTCTTTTCGGGTTTATCCGAATGGGAAAAAACTAGGGTTAGGGTTAGGGTTCGTTCTTGCCGATTTGTTTTCTTTGCTTTCGTTTCTTTCTTTTCGTTCATCCGAATGGAAAACTGGGATTAGGGTTAGGGTTTCGACCTTTCTTTCTTTCTTCTTCCCCTTTTCTCTCTTTCGGATTTGCGTCTAGGAAATTAGGGTTAGGTCTTAGGGTTCGTTTTTCTATTTTCTTTCCCGATCCGCATCAGATCGGTCGGTTTCACTTCCCCGATCTGATTTCTTGTCGAACCGTGGCTCCGATACCATTGTTAGACTTCGTTTTAGGCATATTCATCAGATCGGGATACATAGTAGTAGAATAGGTGTTCGGGATTCACAGAGAGAAAGGGGGTGATAGGTAGCAAACCATCGAAAGCCGTAGTGGTCGAAGCTCCGGCCGGGGTTTCGTTGACAGACGCCATCTGCGCGCCGGCAGCGACGTTCGGTGGAGAGGGAGTCGGCGCTGTGGCGTCCTCGGCGGCGGCGTGTGCGTCGGGGTGGCGTTGCCGGCGTAGGTGGTGCTTCCCGTCGCTGGCAGCGCCCCTTCTCAAGATCGGGTCTAGGGTTAGGATGTCGGTGGGGTGACTGGCGGCGCGGTGAACCTCGTACTGCGAGCCCCGGCCCCCATCTTTCCTTTATAGCGCTGTGCGACGGGGGCCCACCAACCATGTAGGGTTGGGCGCCCCCGATCAGGGCACGAGAACAAGGCCCAAAAAAGCCGTTGGGCTTAACTGGTGGGAGATCAAACCTAACAGTCACTACCTTCTGTAAAACTTGTCCTGTGTTAGTGAATCGAGTCAAAAATGTTGGAGCTTCCAATGGCGAGAAACATGGCTTGCTAGTACTGGCCTAGGCAATGGAGAAGAAGATCCACGAGACGACGAGAAGCCACGAGACGCGACAATATTCTGTTGTTCCGCACTTTTTATTCATTCACGTGCGGTAGTAGGAACCTCGCTAAGTTTTCACTAATGTTTGGTCAAATTGCGTGTATATATGATGTATATGTTTATACTTTACAAAATTAGATGATATCTCGCTCATTGCAGCGGAAATTTTGTCGTCCTCATGCGGCACGTCTGGTTCCTCACGACCGGTTGACACCGTCGTAAACTCGAGGTGGAACAGCTCTGATTCCGCCGTGCCAGAGCCGCTTCCCTGCTCGTCCCAGTTCCATGCCTTTGCTTCATTGAGCACCACATCGCGCGAGATGTGAATGCGCTTGGTGTTGGTGTTCGGGTTGCTGTAGATTCTGTATACCTTCGAGCCTAGTTCGTACCACTGCTACCACTACACTTGGATCGTCGAAGGAAAAGGAAGACCAGCACATGGACTCTGCATGCGTCAGGCCGTAACAGACGATTCGGCTACGATTAACAGGTGCAGCACATGAGCTCCCTTGTTGACTAAGCCCATCAAAAGTACAGCACACCATAGCCTCTGAAGTCAGTCGATCCTTGCCGTCCACTGCCATTCAAGCGCCCAGCTTGTACCAAACTTTCAACAACTGCACCCCTCCACCAAGCTGCGACGCGCGTCCTCAACCTCGAGGACGACGCTGCAAGGTGCAACCGCTCCTAGCGCCGCCGCCCGCCGGTTGGCAGTCTTTGGATCCACGCGGGCGAGGAGATATATACAACACGGCAAGGTCATGGAGCGTGCCATGGCCCATGGGACGCGGCACCGCGCGCAGTGGACGAGGTCGAACGAGACTTGCTGGGGAAAGGCAGGGCCTTGGAGCCCATGACGGCGGAGATGGCCGGGATCCCGCGATCCAGCCGTCCAGCGCCATCTGCACTGCGCCTCTCGTGCTCGTCCTTGGGCGCGAACGACATGGTCAGTACGTCGCGCTCGAACAGGTAGCTGGCCACGCCGCAGCCGACGTCGCATGAGGCCATCAGGGATTTAGATCCGGGGACGCGTGACAGCAGTCGTGGGGAAGGAACGAGTCGCCGAGGAGGATACACGACAACGACAAGGAAGACGGCAGCGGCGGCGAGGAAGACAGCGTGCTCAAGCGTCGCGCGTCGCGCGTCGCGGGCTTTAGATGGGCTGCTGGACTGCCTCCGTGTGGTAGCCTAGCTAATATGGCCCTTTGGATGGCAGCGAACAGCACAGATGCGCCGACTGCACACTGCAGTCGACGAGGCTGACTGCAGGGGATCTGAACTAGGTGCGGTAGCCTAGCTAACATATGCGTGGATTAAAGTGGATACATGTGCATCCAAATAACGTATAACTTGGTTCTTTTCTTTTGAACTTGTCGTGTTACGTCCGCCAGCAACGCATGGGGTTCCTGCTAGTAGTAAATAAGTGGCGCCATTTATTTTATAACCAAAAGATTTTATTGAGAGAGAAGAGAGAACACACGTACTCCCTTGGTCTTAGAATAAATACACATTTTGTTTTATGAGAAGTCAAATTTTTTAAAGTTTAACCAAATTAATATAAAAATTTGCCAATATATCTAGATACATAATAATAAGTATAATTAGGTAGAGCATGGAATATAATTTGATAATAAATTTATTTGAATATAATTTGATAATTAGATAGATCCATGACTTGGTTCTTTTCAATTTCTAATGCTCCAACTGCAGTTTGCAGAGCATGCTTGTAAAATGCAATTTGTGCAAGAGCTAGCAAACTGTATAAATTGTGGTTGTATCCAAAGCAGCAAAACCATGCAAATTGTATAGATTGCCATTGTGTTGTAAATTGTCATGGAATTGAATAAAAAGTATTGTTGATTGTTACAAATTCTGAGATGCACAAATGTTCTTGTGTTCTTTGCCATCCAGTAGGTGTATATGACATTATGCCCATATTGCTGGTCATATGAATTTTACAATTCCCTGAAAGCTATTCTTTTTTTTTCTTTTCTTGAATACGCAAGAGCATTGCGTATCATTGTATTAAGAAGGTAGAAGTTTGAAATACAATAGAGACCGTTCCCGGCCCGACTGTTACCTCAAAGGGACTACATTTTGACTATGACAACCTTGGGATCCATTGGGATCAACCTAGACTACAATCTAGCTAAAGTACCAGACCACGCTGCTCCACCAGCCATCGCCCTAGATGCTGGGAACAACGCATCAAGCGCCTCGACGTTTGCTTCCGATAGGGTGCCCTGGAAGTACGAATCGTACGAACGCTTGGCTGCAGAGGAGATCGTTGCTGAAGGTGCCAGGATCCCCATCTTCTTCATGAGCAGCACTTCGCCACATTTGGACGCCGGGATATGGTCCATCTGCTGAGCAGCAATCCGTCTACTCCTAATGGGCAGAGTAGTCCGCTTTGTTGCTGGCTTCTGCTTAGGCGGGGAGCTGATGAGAGGTGGCTGTCTCATTACATGGACCTCCTCAACGAACCTGGACAATCGCTTGGCGGCCTCGTCGGTATGGGCGTGCCCTCAGCGGTCAGCTCGTCGTTTGCTTGAACGAGGCCCGCTGCCGTGCCATCGACCGCCTCAGCCTGCAGTCCGGCATCCACGCACTGGGCCGAAAGCACAGCCGTGGTGTGTGCCTTCAATGGTGAGGACGGTGGGACCTCCGTCCCCTCCTGGTCGCCAGATGCGGTGGCATGATCAGGCTGTCCCGCCGTGGTTGGCGCTGCATCACTGGTGGCCTCATGCCTCAGGGACGGACGACCGTCGTTGCCGTTGCCTGGGACGCCGTAGGGAGTGGTTGTTGTGCCGCGGGGACCGCTGAGCAGCCCTACCTCCAGAACCATATGATTTGAGGCCGGCTGCCCACCATCGATCGCCTCGCCAAGGGAGGTTGGGTCTTGCTCAAATCTGGGTGGTATCCAGCAGTCTGCGAACATTGGTGGCTTTGTTCCAGGCTGCTCTGTTGCGCCACGATGACCGCTAAGCAGCCCTGCCTCAAGGACCATCGGATCCGAGGCAGGCTGTCTTCCCACGATCAACTCGAATGGAGAGGATGGATCTTGTTCGATATGGAGCAGGGCCCAACAGTCGGTGTTTCCGGAGTGTTTCGCCGGCTCAACATCTTGGACAAGCATCACGGTGCTCACCTCCGTGTTGCCGGCCTCGCCGTGACTGCGACCCCAGGCGCCTTGGGTGCGCTGCCCGGCCCCCCTGCGGGAGTGATGCCGGTTTGGGATGGCTTCATGGTCGGAACTGTAACACCTCGGTGCTAAGCATGCATTAACATTTTGCAAATCATGATCATAATCATTATTATGCATTTATAAGCATGACATGAAATATAGAATTGAAATATATTAATGAAACAGGTATGTGTATAGTCTTGTTTTAATAGATTGGGTGCTATGTTTGTTTTGCCATGTGTGTACCTTGGTTGATCACCTAGACAACTTAGAAGTAATTAGAATGCATTTTGGAGCAAAGTTATATTCAAAATTTTGCCAAATTATGCTTTTAAAAATAATTCTTCAAAAATTGGGTTTTGAATTATTATTGATTTTTATTTGTAATTCAAAATCTACTCGGAATTTGATTTTGGTCATAAAAGCAAAGTCGTAGATCTCGAAAAATGGAGCAACTTTCATTTTTGCACCAAATCTTAAAAATGATTTTTGTTGCTCAAAATGATGAATTTGGGGCTGTTTGAATTTAGATTTTAAAAAGAAAATCGTTTCATTTCTTAGCGGGCACGCCGCTTCGCTTCTCCACTGGCCAAGCTAAAAAGCTCGGCGGCCTGCCCGCGCGCCGCCGCGCTCGCTCACCCGCCCAGCGTCTCTGCCCAGCAGCGCTTTCGCGGCCTAGGCCCACGCCATGCCGCTCCCGTCTGGCGCAACGCGCGCCCGCCTTACCCTTTGTCCGGCCGCCACGCTGGCACCAGACACCGGCGGCGAGGGATGTGCTGCTCAACCGGCATTGTGCTCGCCTTCAAAGTTGTCCGACGCAGCGCACGCGCCACTCCACCCCGCACACCATCCTGTCTCCTCCTTTCTCTCAGTTCAGAGCTCGCGGAGAAACTCTCGCCACCGAAGCGCCACTGCTGCCCGCCGACGACGTACCCCTCCTCCCACGCCTTTTTCTTCGATTCCCAACGCCCGGCAGCTCCGCTTTGGGTCCTCGCTCGCTTGCGCTTCGCCATGTTGCCGTCGTCGAGGTAAGAGCGAGCTTACGCCCTCTTTCTCTCCGGCGAAGTCTTGTTGCGCTGCAGCGTCAGGATCATCCACGCCGGGCCAACTCCACCCTTCCGGTCGGTGCGGCTCAGCGTGGTGTGCACGCTGGCACCGCCTACGCCACCGGAAGAGCTTCATGGCCGGTGAGCATCGATTCGTGAGGCTCCTCCCCTGCTCTCGGGTCACTGACTCGTGGGGCCGTAGGGCCCAGCCGCAGTGGCCGGTGGAAGTTCCGGGTGCACAGCACCGGGTGCACCCAGCATTTTCGTCGGCTGGTTTTAAAAAGGATTTAAGAAATGCTTTTTCAAAATTCTGTTAAATGCTTTGGAAATTTATAACTTGCTCAAAATTGCTCCAAATTTGTTGAAATAAATTTTGCTAGGTTCCTTGTCAGCAGATCTACATGATAAAAATATTGCATGTCATTTTTGAGATACTTTTCTGTAGAGCTTTATTTAATCCTTGATATTGCTGATATCTTGTAAAATGTGTAGTAAAACCTATATGTTTCAGAAAAATATGCTTTCAAGTGTGTTATTCTTCTTGTGTAATGTACTTCCTAGGAAAAATATATGCCATGCATGTCCTGTAGAAAAATAGTGAGATGTAGTTCAAGTGCCTTTAATGGCTGATTTTTGTTATTTTTGCTAGAGAGCAAAATTTGTATAAAACATGCATGTGATAATTTTTGTGCAGTGATTATTTGCTGTGCAGAACATAGGAAAAATATTACATCTGTTGTTTGACACTTTTCACAGTACAAAGTATTTTCATGTTCATAATTATGTCATAGCTTGTCATTTTTGTGTAGGCTAATCCACTTATGCAAATGCCATAAAAATTTAATGGTAGACTACTTAGGGTAATACTGTGCTATGATAATTTTCTACGATTTTTCTAAGCTATAAAAATAGATGTTGCTATTCAAACCTATTATTAATTAGGGTTTAATCAAATGTTGCTTTATGCATGATTAAGAAATTAGTGAAGCTTTGGTGTATCTTTGAAGCATTTAATGAGATGTGTTGACTTAGCATATTAGTAGTAGAAGAGAATGCAGTAGATGACATGTGCTTGTAGTACATGTTCTTGGATAATGTTGACTACCTTGCATTCAAGCATATCCATTGTGTTCATTTCATCCGATGCATTTTTTGCATAAGCGCTTACGCACATGCATCATACAGGATCGCAAACCGAGAACCCAGTCGTCATACCCGAGGAGCCCGAGGAGCAGCTCGAGGTGCAGCCGCAGGAAGTGACCGAAGTAGACGAGGAGAACGTTGAGGAACTTCCGGAGTGCCCCGATCACCGCCCGAGCTCCTTCGAGAGAGGCAAGACCCGGAACATTTTCTTCCCGGTTTGCCATTATTAATTAAATGATTTACTTTAATTGATGCATTACGTTCATGAGTTGTTTGCAACCGTTGCTGCATTATACCTTGTCTACCTTTGTTATACGATATCCTTGTTACCCTGGTATCCGCAGTCGAGTCAATGCTTAGCTGGCTTAGACCGGTAGAAGTCGGGTGATTTCCTGTCACCTGTGAGCTATAGGTGGTTACCTGGATCTGCTTGGATAACTATGTAGTCATGGTATAACTAAGTGATAAATGAAGTTAAGACCGGACGGAGACTTACAGAGTTTTGAACTGTAGTGCTTTCCGTCTGTTTCGATTAAGGACCGACCGTTGTTGGGTCTCGAGTCATGTTGAACGCATGCCTTATATTTAGCTGGCCGAATAAAGTACCTTTCGACCGTGAAGCTGGGAGATTATTCGGGCCGAGTAGATTGCCCGCAGCGCCCTGTGCCGGAGTAGGTGTGGTAGGACACGGGGGCGCGAAGATAAGACCAAAGAGCAGTCGGTCGGCCCCCGGGTACATGTGGTTCCTGGCAAACTCGAGATTCCTGAATAGTTGACTCGGTGACCGATACCTCACTTTATCGGGTGAGTGAGGTTTGTGTAAGGAATAAATCACCAGCTGGTTAGGAATCGATTCGAATCGCCATCGCTCCTGGATAGTGAGCACTTGACTTGAGTTACTTCATCGTAGTAATGATTATGGAACACTTGGACAGTTATAATGAATATGACATTATGGAAGTTGTTAATGATCATTGGTTATCATTATTTGCTTAATCACATGCTTGCTCTAGTATAGGTGCAAATGTAGTCGACAGGTTAATAATAATTAACTTAACAATAATGCTTTTGGAAAGGTTCTTGAAATACTAAAAATGCCTCTTTTTGCAAATGAGTCAGCTACCCTACTATAAAGCCCTTCATAATCCTTGGTGTCACTTTATTTTCGGTTATGTCGGGTAAGTTTAGCTGAGTACCTTCTCGTACTCAGGGTTTTATTCCCACTTGTTGCAGATGGACAGATGTATTACGGCTACTGTATCAACTGCCTTTATCCTGCGATGGGTGATGCTTAGGACCATGGGCATGGTCATTCCTTATGTCTCGTCTGATGCTTTTGTTGGAGATGATCATTAGCTGGCACTGTATTTGAACTCCGTGTGAGTGTGTGTGGTTTTGAACAAATGGCTTCCGCTACTTCTATTTGAACTCATTTTGTAATAACTATGTTTAAACTCTGATGTATCTGTGATGCGAACTTTTATGTAATATGTGATGGTGACCGCTAAACTTATTACGATCTTGGCTGGTATGTGAGTTGGTTTGAAATCCTTCGTGATTTCACGGACTACCGGGTTATACGGGCTTAAGTTTGCTAAATCGTCTGCTCTGGCGGATGATTTTCTTACTTAATTTCGTATAATTGGTCGGTTCTGTTACAGGAACGATGACGTTCCCCAGCGCCGGGGCCAACCCGGTTGCTTCCCGGCGAGCACAGTCGCTTGCAGTCTCTGGCGATGTGTTGGAACCCTCGGCATCGCAGGCATCGCAGAGGCAAGCGACACGTGGCGATGCGGTGAGAGTAAGACAAGCAGTTAAGGCACCTGTCTCGCAATGCTTCCGTGATGCGCCTCCGGCGAGGTGGCTTGAAGGTGGCGGCGCGCTCAGCAGGCGTCGTTTCCGCCTGCCTATGCAGGACCTCCCGCCACCCTTCCGCGTCAGGCGGTGAGATGCGCCTCCTCCTCCGCAACGGAACATGCGCGCCCAATCTTTGGCTAGCAGGGACGCGCTCCGCAGGGCCCTGGTTGACCTCGCCGTGAGGACCCAGCCGCCGGTTAACAGGGATGCGGTCACCCCCGGTGGGTGCGCGATGCGGCCTCCTCTTGCGCCTTCGTCGCCTACGGCCTTGACAATGCATGCCTTCGACCTCGCGTGCTATCTCCGCTGGCCGCTCGTTGACCGCTCGGGTGGGCGACAGGGCACTGGACCTTGCTGGCCTGGGGGTTTCCCGAGCGGGAGAGCTCCTGCAGACAACATCGGCGAAGGAAGCTTGAGTAGCGATGGGCGGGGGGAAGTCGGATTCCGAGTCATAGAAGATGGAGTCCTCCGACCAGCGCATGGCCTTCGGGCGTCCGGGGGCACCGCTGGGGAAGAAGGGCTCCGCGAGCGAGGAGAGGTGGGAGACCAGCGTCGACAGCGCAAGCCCCACGGATGGAGGCCCCGGCCGCATGGCCTCCCCACGAGCCCAGCCGTGAGATCCGCCTGCGGAGCCGCATCTGCTGGACGGCAGCGGCGTGGACGGTGCCTCGGCCAGCGGCGGCGGACCCGCGTCGCCATGGACGCCGCGGGAGGGGGCGGTGACGAGATCAGGCTCCGGCGGCCCTAGGGAGCGGGCGTCCGACCCGGACGGCGGCGTCTGCGCTCCTGCTCCCGCACGCTTTGGTGGGCCGCAATCGGGGGAGGCAGCGGCTGATGTGGCGGAGGGAGAAGTTGGCGCTGGGGGAGCAGGAAAGGGAAGGGAGGGGTTGGGAGCCGCCGGCGCCGGGCCGGAGACCGGCGGTGGGAGGGTGGCGGCGTCGCCGGATCTAGCGACGGCGCAACTGGGGCAGGGCAAGGCTGTGGAGGAGATGGGGGTTGCAGGCGTTGAGGTTACAGGGAGGGGAAGGGAGGGGAGGGGGACCGTCGGCGCCGGGCTGCAGGCCGGCGCCGGCGGCGGAGGGCTGCGGGGCGCGGCCTCCAGGAGATGCGCTGCCTAGGGTTGCCCTTTCCACTCCTAAACTGCCTTAAAGCTATTCTTCGAAACAATCTATGTTTCAGGAGGCAGAAGGCATTCATACAAATTTGCAAATTTCAGAATGCACCAAATATCCATACTATTACCATTCAGCAATAAGTGCTAGCCTGATGCGCGGATGTATGATTGTGTAGGAACGGCGATCCTTCTTCGACTGCACCCTGCCACCGTCGAGGGTGAAGTTAGAGGATCTGATTCCCAGTTAACCGTTGTTACATATCTCAAATCTGACGGTAGTGGGACATAGATCAATGAAAAATTAAAAATTCAGCAGTGGCACGTTAGACACAAACTTGTTTAATAACAGATATAGATTTTTTCAATCTTTTTAGTGGCGTATAGGTAAAAATTTCTTAGATATATCAAGAGAAGAGAGCAGGGTGATTTGGTAGGACCCTTTCTTCCAAAATCAATTCTCCGAGGTCGGACAAGATCCAAAATGTCCATACATTTTACGTGTTTCTTAATATATTTACTTTTGTTTCTATATTAGCTACCAGCTTTAAATAAATAGTTTTTATACAAATATACTTAAATTAATTTTGTTATGTATGTGTCTGTCTGAGAGACAAAGAAATACAGCAAGCAATTATATATACTTGCAGATTTTTTTTAAAGAAACCATTTGTAGGAGCATTTTTTTCTTCTTTTTTTGAGAGGGAGGTAGACTCTTATTTAATTCATAATGTTTTGAGGTACATGCAAAATTTCTGGACGCCCAAGGAGCCATACATATCTCCCTGGTGCCAATTTACAAACACTTTTAGCAAGAGCATGGGCCTCACAATTTGATTCTCTACCTTCGTGCTTGAAAACGACTTCCTGAAACAAAGTGCTCCTGGTTTTAATTTCCTTCAAGACCGAGGAATAAGCGCACAAATTTTGCTTCTGAAGATTCATAATCACTTCTAGGCAATCTAAAGCTATTACACATTTGCGCACATCCATGTCCATGGCAAGGAAGTTGCTTCATTACAAGCCAGAGCTTCCAAAGACGACGGATCAGTTAAACCATCAATGACCATAGCACTTGCAGCAACATAATTCCCCACACTATCCCGACAAATGACTCCAACAGTCCCCTTATCTCCAGATCGCGCCACCACACCATCAACATTAAACTTCAAGAAAGCTTCAGGTGGAGGTATCCATTTAGAAGCCGGTTGCTTGTTTCTTGTTAGCTTGGTTGTTTCATTGTCCTCAATCAATCCAGCCAGTTTAAGATCTTCAAGATATTTTGTAATAAAGCTGAATATTGATAATGGGCTTTGGAATATATCCTCATGTAACGCCTTTCTCCGGGCCCCCAAGATTGCCCAACATATGATTAGAAGTTTTTGAAATTCTTTTGCAGGTAAAGTTTCCTGCATAAAAAACAGCCATGTCTTTGGATTATCAATTTCGGTTGCTGCAATATGTTCAGTTAGATCCTCATCTACTAGAGCCCAAACGCATCTTGACATTGTACAATAGAAAAGAGCATGACGCCACGAGTCAATAGTAGCACCACATAATTTGCACCCACTTTGTTCACTCATTGACCTTTCTTTAAGGTCTTCACCAGTTGTTAAAAGAATTATGGGCTAATCTCCAAGCAAAAATATGAATTTTTGATGGTACCTTGACCTTCCAGAATAATTTCCATCTCCTTTTAGCACCTTCAGTGTCCGAGCTCTCTACTCTTTCATCAAGCCAATCTTGTATTTGATTCCTATCGATGAACAAGCATTCTGTAAGCAGATTTAACAGAAAATATACCACATCTTTCGTAGTGCCATGCCCAAAAATCATCTTGCCGACATGAACTCAAAGGAATATTTCTTATTACATGAGCATCCATATTATAGAAGTAATTCACTAACACGTCTGGGTGGGTTTGGTAGCTTTGATGCAATTGGCCGCAGGAGCATATTTTCACAGGTGGCCATGTCCTGAGAAGGCCCAATCCATCTTCAGGACCACGGGCGGCCCATAATTAGAGCCGCTATAGAAAGAAGGGTCCGACTGTCTACAAAACTGTTTTGTATTTTCAGCAGCGAGTGAAGCATGCAGCAGATCCACTTCAAGCTAAACCAACAAGTAAATTATTATTAAGCTGGTGTACTAATACCAACGTGTCGTTGATATCATCTTTACATATATATATATAAATAAAATGATGCGCTCAATTGAGTACTCTTGGTCTTGGACATATTGCTCCAGCTAGCAACAAAACAGAATGCTCCTACAAATAACACGCGGTATACAAAATCGAAATGATGACAGTTTACTCCTGTTTAAAATCTGAATGTTAATTTTCAGCTGCTGGAGGGAGCATCAACCATCAAGTGCGTCATACTGCACTGTAATCACACAGGAGCAGACACATGTTTAACCTTTGCCAAGTTGTTGATAATTTCTGATTAAAGCTTGCCTGACACATGGCCAAATTGCATCAAACATAGGAATCTCATCATCATTGTACTGACAAGCAAAAGAAAATGATGGATCCAGACTGATTCCTCCTACTAACTCACTGTATATAATCCCTCAGTCATACCAGCCTCCTCTCTGCCACGCATAAAGCGCCACCACCTATGTATCATCTATCCTCCTCCTTGCCAATCAAATTAAAGTCGCATGGATAGACTACAATAATACTGAAGAAATAATGGTGTTTTCGAGGGCATAACTGAACTGGTGGATTCGTATATATTTGAAGTCTATCTGGGCACTGACCAAGTTGAGAAAAATACACTTGTGAGGACGGTATCAAGTAGTTCATCGTACCTACCACTAACCTAACGTGCGAAACTGGATTAGTCATGGTCCACATCCTTCCTATTGCTTGGCCGGGAAGTTTATTATGGAAAACTTAAGTACTGCTGCACATGCAGTACTAGCTGGATTACGTTTTAATTTTATTTTTAATGTGGCCAATGGGATAACACATTGCACGTGAAGGAGTAGCCGTGTAAGTCGAGAACTTAGAACCTACATGCACAGGTTACACCATATAGGTATCCTAACATAATAAGTATAGAAGAAGTGGTATTTTTTATAATCACCACGCCGGATTACAACATCACCCAGTGATAAGTGATAAAAAATGCACAAAATATATGTTTCAACATTCAAACTCAACACCTCAACATTCTCTCAAAAACATCCACACCAGCTGAGCTATGGAACACTTGTGATTATACAAATGATGTTATTCTTTCATGTGCGTAATTTTGAATCTTATATTACATAAAACTCTAAACTATTTCAAATGAAAAAAGTTGTTAATTGCAAGGTTGTAGATCTCGTCGAGTACTACGATTTTGATGTTGACTTTATCTTCATTCGATATTGTTAACCATCTCAAATCCGATCTAAGAACATATATTGAATATTTGGATATGTAAGCCATCTCAAATTAAAAGGTTGTTAACTAAAAAGTTTTAGATCTCTTTGAACTCTACAATATGGGTTTAAAGTTTATCTTGATCTGACCTCATGTGAAAAAGATGTGAATTCTTTATGCAAAACAGTCTATCACTATCGATTGAAGCTACGAACTGACAGTTACAATCTATCTATTATTGACGATTGAAGCCATGAACCGACAGTGATACACTATCATTGTCGGTTCCAAAGCAACCGGCAATGATAGTTCAGCAACGATGGCATGTTCTGTGGTAGTGAATAGCAATAAACTGGTGGATTCCTCATATGTGAAATTTATCTAGCACTGATAAAAGTTGTGAATAATACATTTTTGGATCCTATATTTTTAGGACGGCATCAATTAGTTCACCATAACGTACCTTTAACCTAAAGAATGCTTTGGATTAGTCGAGGTTCACGGCCTTCGTATTATTGGCTGCGAAGTATGTTATGGGACACTTGAGTACTACACTACCACTGCACATGCAGTGCTAGCTACATCATGTCTTAATTTTATTTTTATTGTAGGCACTGGGATAACCTATTGCAAGGTAAGGCTGTCTACAATTGTTTAATCGAGTGTGCTATACTGCTATATATATAACACAACATGTGTAAGGACGATTCCTAGAGAGGACATACCCCGCTGTGCCTGGGGGCTGGCCGCGCGTTCATGCCGGTCGCACCGCACCTTGGGGGCGCCCGCATCTACTGTGGCGGTATAATACTATCAAGTCTAGAAACAATCAATGTTCTAATGTAATTTAGACACAAGCATCGATAGAAAAAACTTCTTAATGATCTTACAAGAACTTATAGTACAGTAAGGACCCAATGGCTCAATATGAAGGTGAATTGGGTTTCAAAAAACCATAACAACCTTAGCCTATGGAAACCCTTAACCCATAGCACCTTGGCTCATAAGTTCTTCTACAAAAACAATCTAATGAGTCCTTAGGGCCATCACACTCATCACATCCTTAACTAAGAATCACACTAAGAGTAAGGTCCTTAGATATACAGGTATGAAACCTAAGCTAAGCACAATAAGAATCCTAGTTATCACATAATAAACTTGCAATCAATTCGAATGTAAATCAAGTAAGTAAAAAGACAATAAGACAACCGGACGTTTTTCCCGTGAAATCGGGTTGTTGCCACAACCACTACTCCATGTTGGAGCACCAAGAGTCACCAAGGCTTGGTTAAGCTCCCCATCTACTAGTGAATACCCGTTTGCCACTTCAGCATGATGGGTTTCAAGATCATGTATAACTTCTGGAGCCACCTCACATGAACTCCACCAAGGACGGTCACCAAGTCAAATTCATTTAGAATGATTCTAGGGTTTGGGAAATTGACCAAGAGCATGCAAAGGAGTCATAGGGTCATGATCATGAATCAAATTAGCTCAACAAGTAACAACTTTCTGACCATTGAAGCTGAGGAAGGAGGGGCAGTGCTAATGGAGGTGGTAGCTCTTCAGCGATGATGCTGACAATAGCAAGGGCGAAGGTGCATGGATGCAAAGACACTGAGCTAGAGGGCGTGTTACTACAGTGGCAAGGCCAGTGGTGTAGGAAGGCATGCAACAAGGGGAATGCAAAGGCAGAAGTCATTGTTGATGGAGAGAGATCGAACTCAAAGGTGGAACATAGGCAATGGTAGGCCAATGGCTTTTACCTGGCGCTGAGTGGCTAGGGCTATGAATGGATGAATGGCCCGAATTTGATCGAAACGGATGAATGGCACAGATTCACGTTTTGAATAGGGCCACCAGATGGTCCATCGTAGGAGTGGTTTCTACCACCGAGCCATTATTCTTGCTTCTTGAGGATCAAAACAATGAAGAGCTATTTATAGATTGCAAATGAGCCAAGCCATGATAGAAATATGTCTTCTAATGTGACCCATTTGGATTTGAACTAGATATTTACGAAGGATATTTTATTTAATATGGTCGGTGTTTCAGACCGGGGGGTCCTCAACCAACCAGTGAATTTGAACTGCGTGCCCATAATCCCAGATGGTGATGCAAAGAGACACAAGGTTTATACTGGTTTAGGCAATCGGTGCCCTACGTCCGGTCTGAGAGATCGATCTTGTATTCCTTACACCGAGGTGCTTGTAGTAGGGGGTTACAAGCTGGGTGAGAGAGGGAGTTGGTCCCAGGTCTCGGCGTGGTGCGGTGCGGGCTGCTTGAGGCGTTGTTCTCAGGCAGCGGGGGGAGCGTGTGTTACAGAGTGTCGCTTGCGCGTGTGTGAGAGCATGGTTCTTTTGTATGTTTTCTCCCCTCCCCTAGAGCTATTCCTGGCTGCTTCCTTTTATAGCCGCAAGGAGGGAGCCAGGAGTACATGAGTGAGCTACACGTGGAGCCTACTGTAGTTCAGTCCCGTAGCAGCATGGTGTTGGAAATGGCGATCGGTACTTGACTGGCGCGTCGTGCTGGCCAGGCCCGAGGTTGTTTGAGGTCGTGGGAGTCCTTGTTGACGTCTAGTCGATATGGCCTCCTTTGTAGGAGACGTCTGCGTGCCTTGTGGATTCTTGACTTTGAAGTCTGCCGAGGCTGGCGGGTCTTTATGGTGATCGTGCCTAGGCTCGCTTTGCCGAGGCCTCGGAGGTGACCGATGTGTATGATGCGGGGTCTTGGTGGTCGGCGTCATACCGGTTTAGGTGGAAAAGTGCGGAGCGTGTCCACAGGCACGGTAACCCCTGCATGGTCGATGTGGGGATGGTAAAAGGAGATTTGACCGCTGTCCCATCGCTTCATTCTTTGTACCCACCCGATCGTGGATGACGTAGTAGGTGTGACCAGGCGCACTTAAACTGATGGGACGGCTCGCCAGAGGGACGGTTGAGGCGGAGGCGACGAGGATGCGGGACGAGCCTGGCCTCGGCCGAGGCGGAGAAGGAATAGTACGTCCGAGGCCCTGTCGGGGGGTCTCGGACGAGGCGGAGGACGAGCAGTTGGTCTTTCATGCTGATTCCGAGACTACAGGGACCTGGACTTGACCCTCCACGCCGCTTTATCCTTGGTGCAGGAGTTAGGTAGCGCAGGCGATCACAGTGTCGTGAGGGGCATGATGATGAGCGCGATGGCGGGTAACCCGCTGCGCCGGTCCCCTGTCCCGTCGGTCACTCTGCTGTCTTGCGCCAACGTCTGGGCCGACGTTCTTGGGAGTAGTTAGGCGCGATTAAGCTGGGCGTGATGTTTTGTCGAGGAGTCGGTCGGGACAGAGGTGACGAGGTTGTTGCCAAGCCCAGCCTCGGGCGAATCGGAGAATTGGTATCCCATCCGAGGCCTTGTGGGGCGGGGCCTCGACGAGAGGGCCTCGGCGGGGCGGAGAGTTTTGGCCTTTCGTTTGAAGCCTCGGCGCAAGCCTCGGGCGAATCGGAGAATCTGCCGAGACCTCGTGGTTGTCCTTTGGCTTTGATTTTTGCAAGGCTTAATCAATATTTTCGGTTCTTGCTTAGGGTACCCCTTCTTGTGGTATCCGACAGTAGCCCCCGAGCCTCGGGGAGTCGCTGGCACTCCCCGAGGTTTTAATGAAACAACTTGCGGCAGCTCCCATCGGGATTGTGTCTTGTACTTGGTGGTTCCGGTGGTGGTGCTGAGGCTCTCCGGGCCGTGTGTAGCCCGAGGCCCTGGAGGAGTGGGTTTACTCCTCCAGGGGCTTTTTTCTCCGTTGAGCAAGGAGTTTTATCGTGTTTGCCGGGCCCATGAATGCGAGTTCGGGTCGCTGGGACTTGGCCTAGTTGTAGGAAGAGCCCCCGAGCCTCTACACGGAGCGAGAGGGCGATCAATGGTTTCCCTGTCTTTTTCGGCGGCCCTCGCGCATCCTTTTTGCTCGAAAGGAGGGGTTCGTTTGCCGAGCCCCCTCGAAAGTCGAGCACTGGTCATTGGGTCTCGGCAAGGCTGCAGGAAGAGCCCGAGCCTCTTGCCTGAAAGCGAGAGGGTGATCGGGAGTTCTCGACTTTTTATGCGACCCTCGCGCATCCTTTTCGATCGGAAGGAGGGATGGAATATGTCAGGCTACCCTCGGTGGGCGCGAGCGGTGACATCTCCGGTGAACTGTTATCGGGTAAGTCTGAGTGGAGGCCCATGCCCCATTCGATAGGGTCGGCTCGCGGTCCAGAGACGCACTCCAAAAGTACCAGAGGGCTTCTCTAGTGGGTCCCGGGGCCGTTCGATTGGCCCTGGGGGCTCGGCGCCTCCCTACGGTGGGATCCCATTCGGAGATTTCCCTGCCGGTCTCGAACATGACTTAGGGCATCCCGAGCGATCGTTTGCTCGGGCCTCGTCCATGTACGGGCTTGCCCATAGTTGTCCTGACTCTGTTGTCCTGGGGCGGCTGTCAAAACCTTTGGGGGGGCCAGCCTTCGAACCCCTAGACCGTAACGGGCTCGATGCCCTTTTTGTCGCGTTTTTCTGAATCTCCGAGTGCGAGCTTGGGTGGCTTGCTTTCGTTTTGGGTGCAGGAAGAGCCCCCGAGCCTCCGCACGAAGCGAGAGGGAGATCAGGAGTCCCCCTGGCTTTTTATGCGACCCTCACGCATCCTTTTCGTTCAGAAGGAGGGGTTTGTTTGTCGAGCCCCCTCGAGTGCGAGCCTGGGTCGCTGGGTCTCGACAAGATTGCAGGAAGAGCCCCCGAGCCTCTTGCACGGAGCGAGAGGGAGATCAGGAGTTCCCCTGGCTTTTTATGCGACCCTCACGCATCCTTTTCATTCGGAAGGAGGGGCTTGTTTGTCGAGCCCCCTCGAGTGCGAGCCTGGGTCGCTGGGTCTCGGCAAGGTTGCAGGGAGAGCCCCTGAGCCTCCGCATGGAGCGAGAGGGCGGTCAGGAGTTCCCCTGGCTTTTTATGCGACCCTCGCGCATCCTTTTCGCTCGGAAGGAGGGGTTGTTTGGTGAGCCCATCGAGTGCGAGCCTAGGTCGTTGGGTCTCGACAAGGTTTGCAGGGAGAGCCCCCGAGCCTCCGCATGGAGCGAGAGGGCAGTCAGGAGTTCTCCTGGCTTTTTATGCGACCCTCGCGCATCCTTTTCGCTCGGAAGGAGGGGTGGAATATGTTAGGCTACCCTCGGTGGGCGCGAGCGGTGACACTTCCGGTGAACTGCTATCGGGTAAGTCCGAGTGAAGGCCCGTGCCCCATTCGATAGGGGTCGGTTCGCGGTCCAGAGACGCACTCCAAAAGTACCAGAGGGCTTCTCTAGTGGGTCCCGGGGCCGTTCGATTGGCCCTGGGTGCTCGGCGCCTCCCTGCGGTGGGATCCCATTCGGAGAACTCCCTGCTAGTCTCGAACACGACTTAGGGCATCCCGAGCGATCGCTTGCTCGGGCTTCGGACATGTACAGGCTCGCCCATAGCTGTCCCTGACTCTGTTGTCCTAGGGCGGCTGTCGAAACCCTCGGGGGTCCAGCCTTCGAACCCCTGGACCGTAACGGGCTCGGCGCCCAGTTCCTTAGTCTGGAAGGAATCGGCTGGGGGAATATTCCCCTCCCATCGACTGACAACGGCAGGCGCGCCTTTTGAGGCGGTTTCTTGGGGCTTGTTGTTGTTGCAGTTGGATGCGACGCGGTGTCAGCGGACAGGACATAACTATGCGCGCGATTAATGAGGAAAAGGTGGGCTCGTGGGCGGTGAAATTGGATCTGGATTAACTGTGCCTGGACTCGAGGGAAACTTCCCCGATTTCGTTGCCTGACCATTTCGTCCTTTCCCTGCATAAATATGAAATGAGTCTCACGCCTCCCCTCCTTACCTTGCCCGTATTTGCCTTTTCTGCCTTCGAGCCGTTGCCAAGAACAGAGAGCGCCGGGGAGAAGAAGGGAGAATAGCGAGAGAGAGAAAGAGAGAGGGTGAGAGGGAGAGGGAGAGACTTACTGCCGTAGCCCTCATTCTCCATCATGCAATGGCCGGCGGTCCTCCTGTCATCCTCCTGGCGGATCCTTGGGGTCCGTCCGATGTGTCCGTGGAGACGCTGCAGTCTCTTGTCGACGACGACCTTCTCCACCCGATCACCGACCCCGATAGTCCGGAGTGGATTGCTCCATTGGGCGAGCCGAAGCCAAGGCCACCTGTGGGGTACGTTGTGAGCTTCGTGTCCTTCCACGAGCGTGGTCTCGGCTTACCGGCGGACCGATTCATGCGAGCGCTCCTGCATTACTACGGCGTGGAGCTGCATAACTTCAACCCCAACTCCATCGTGCAGGCGGCCATCTTTGTCGCCGTCTGCGAGGGGTACTTGGGCATTGCCCCCCATTGGGAGCTGTGGCTCTATCTCTTCCGGGCGGGGCATACCACCAAGCTGACAGGCACGGCGGGTACGAGGAAGACGACGAGGGCCGGCGGCTGCACTCTCCAGGTGCGCCAAAGTCGGCATCACCTTTACATCCCGGCCCAGCTCGCGTCATCCAATCGCCGTTGGTACACTAGCTGGTTCTACCCCTGCAACGACGACGGTGGATTTCCCCCCTATACTGGGCGGATCGTGGAGGACTGTCCGGAGAAGTGGGGGTATGGCGTCCCGAAGGAGGATCAGCCCAAGCTACAGCCACTCCTAGAGGGGCTAGAGAGGCTGCGGGGCCGCTGCCTTACGGCGGCTGCGGTCGTGGCGGCCTTCCATCGCCGGAGGGTGCTGCCGCTGATGGCTCGGCGGCGGCGCCTGTTCGACATGACACCGAATGAGCCGATCGAGGGCATCCGGATGTCTGCTGCCGCCCTCTCCGACGAGGAAATTCTACGTCGGGTGAGGGAGACGGTGGATGGAAAGCTAAAGAGCGGTGGTCTGACCCCCATTGTCATGCGTCCGTCGCAGGGGTATCTCTCCCTGGTAAGTCACGCGCCACTGCAGCCCCTGAGGCCTCCTCGTTCCTCACCGTTTTCCCGTTTCCTTACTTGCGTTCGTCGTTCCTGTAGGGGATGAGGGATGTGCGAGCCTCCCCGCCACCCGTTCCCGAGGACGCAAGGCGGCGGGCGGCGAACCGAGCACATGCCGAGGCGTAGAAGAAGAAGAAGGACACCAAGGAGGCAAGGCACAACAAGAAGATACTCGAGCGCGAAGCGCTGGAGAAACGCCGCCGGCGTCAAAAGCAGGACGGTCTTTCGGTGGAGTTGTCTCCGTCGCCGTCGCTATCGGAGGATTCTTTGGACAAAGATGATGGGATCGAGAGGGGGCGAGGTCCCCTGGACCATCTCCCGATGTCGGGAGAGCGGCCTTTCGGGGGCGTCGGTGAAAGCAGCCGGCGTTTCGTGGGGAGGACGAGATGGTGCCCGGGGTGCAATCGCTCACCCCGCGTTCGAAAGCCGAGCACGCCCGAGCTACGGGCACTGGGGAAGCGTGTCGTCAGCCCGGTGGGCTCGACGGCAGTGGTGGAGCAGGCGGCAGTGGGGGCGACGCAACTACCCCCACAGAGGGTCGAGGGGGCGCCAGAGTCCGACGAGGGTCGGTGGCACCGATGGATCTCTGGGGCGTGCCTCCGCCACCGCCACCGCCGTTCTGCGAGAGGAAGTCGCGGTGCGGGCGGTTGCAACCCCGCTTTCGAGGTGAGTGTTTTTCAGCGATGTTCGTGATCGTCTCTCCCTTCGCTTCATGGTCATATGCCGACCAAGTGGGTGTTTTTCCTTCAGTCAGAAGCGTCAGGTGGAGGTGCCAGCCTTGGCGCCGCGCAAGGCACTCAAGGTGAGCGCCAGCTCCACTGCTCAACAGGCAGCGGAGGCGCAAGCCGCCGTGCAGCGTGGTGCGGCGTCGGTCGGGGCCGACATGGAGGGGCCGGTAGCTTAGGAAGAGGCTCCTAGGGCAGCCATAGAGCAGACGGAGGAGGAAGGGCCTACGTCGCGCGTTGTCGAGGCCCACGAGTCCGATGGAGCCGGGGCGCCCCCAGTCGCCGAGGCCGGGAGCGAAGTCGAGGCCCCTGGGACTTCTGAGGCCGAGGTGGTGGAGACGAGCGCGGCGGGCCCGGTGACCCGGGATACAAAGATGGAGGTGGGGCAACCTTTGGTGCCACCCCTGGCCCAAGGCCTGCCGCCGTCGTAGGAGAGCGCCCGGGAGGTGGAGGCTCAGGCGACCTCTTCTGACGATACTTCCCAGGGGAAGGGGGCGACAGATGTCGAGGCGGCCAGCACCGCCGAGCAGCCAGTTCCGGCTTCTGGCGAGGGAAACTCGGCCCTCGTGCGGGTACGACCCGATCCCCATGGGTGGAATCACCCGCGTGTATCATGGCTGAGCCGGGATGACCCGGAGGGGGAGCCTCTATTCACCCTCAAGGATGCGGTCGAGGGGGGCGCTGGAGCTCCTTCGAGCAATATCGCCGGCTGGCGGTGCAGTCGCTGTGAATGGCGCTGTCCGTCATGGACGACGATCTACCCGGCGTCACCTAGGTATGTGTCTTCTTTTCTCGTGCGGTGTCGTCTTGTTCTGAGTCTTCTCGCAATGCATGACCCCTGTTCTGCCTATCCAGGAGCTCGAGGCCCGGTCCCTCGGGAAGTCGTTGTTCCTCCGTCAAGAGAGGGACGTCTGGGACCAGCTCGGGCAGCAGAAGGACCTGCTTGCCAATGCCAACAAGCTTCTGTCACCGCGGAGCACGGAGGTGGAGGACCTCCGCCTTTGCTGTGTAGATATGAAGGCCGAGGCAGCCACAGCTTGGGAGCAGGCCGCCCCTTTGGTGGCGCGGATCAAGGAGCTCGAGGAGGAGCTGACCCAGGTTGCCGGTGAACGGGACACCTTCAGGTCCCGTAATGAAGAGGCGACGGTCTCTGCCATAGCCGTCGCTGGGCAGTTAGGGGCGGAGCAGGGCGCGCATGCGATGACAAAGGGTGCCCTGGACAAGGCCCTCAAGATGGCCGAGGCCTCCCGGGTCGATGCCTTGGCTTGGAAGATGAAGTGCGAGGGTGAGTCCCGTTGCCTTTGTCTTATTTGTTTTTCTTGCGTTCGGCCCCTAACTGCCTGATGTGGTACAGAGCTGGAGAAGGAAGCTTCTAGGGCAGCCGAGGCCTCTCGGGTCGAGGTCCAGCACTGGAAAGAGAGGGCCGAGGCCTCTCAGGTCGAGGTCCAGCACTAGAAAGAGAAGGCTGAGGGTGAGTCCCGTTGGGCTTTGCCCCTGCCTGGCTTATTTTTCTTTTGCACTTGACCCCATCCTGCTTGTTTGGGCGTAGGGTTGGAGAAAGAGGCTTCTCGGGTGGCTGAGGCTTCAGCTGCAGTGCAGGCGGCGCTCGAGGCCGAGACCGAGGAGCATGACGCGATGCAGAGCGCGGCTCGTACCATCTGCGAGGCCCTAGAGGTTGAGAGGGTCCAGTCGGGTAGCTCTCTTAGGAGCCGCCTGACTGCGTTGAGTGGCCAAGTGCGGGAGCGACTTCGAGGGGCGTTGCATACAAGCGTCAAGCGTGCCCTGGCCGTCGTCTCCTCGCACTACGCCGTCAACCTCGAGGCTGTCAGCGACGGTTACATCTTGCCTGATGATGATGAGGAGGCCGATGAGGAGGTCACGAAGCTGATGGAGGCGGCTGAGGCCCCCGGTACGGCGCTGGCTAGCCTGTTCAAAGAAGAGGTGGTTCCTTCCGCGCCGGCCGCCGTTGTACGAGGCCCTGAGCCTTGACCTGGGCCAAAGGGGGCCATGTAAATGAATTGAGTTATTGTCGTGTCGTGACATTTGTGGCCGTCAAGGCCTTTGAAGTACTCGTGCGTACGCTTTTTTAATCGGTTTATATTGTTTTTCCAAGCCTCTGCCCTCTGCCCTATTTCTAGACAAGTCCTTTGCAAAAAACTTCTTCGAAACCTGAGCTGCCCCTCTGGCGAAAGGTGGTGAGGGAGTTGCCGCAGCCCAGAGGCGTAGGCAGTCTCGCGACTCGGCCGGCCTTTTGCACTCGAGGCGCGCTTTCGGTCCTTAGATTTTTTACAATCGACCTATCAGAGTACGCGAGAGAGTTTGGCGTGGAAATTTATTCGAAAAACGATTAAAAAATAGTGCCTGGGACTTAGGGGGTTCCCCCCGCTTCTAGCCCCTGAGGGAGGCTCGGTTCTGCAGAGGCAGAGCCGAGTCTTGCTTATAGCGTTATCGCAACGTCGATCCCCCATCGATGGGGGGGGTTTCTCGAAAAATTAGAACAACTAAAGGACGCTTCTTTAATATATTTCGAGAAAAATGTATACAATGCTTGGAAGTTTAAGGATAGAAACGACGTAGTTGTTCTATGTTCCAAGCGTTGGTGAAGATTTCGCCCTTCTCGTTGGCCAGCTTGTAGGTCCTGGGCTTTAGCGCTTGGGAGACGATGTACGGCCCTTCCCATGGCGGGGTCAGCTTGTGGCGGCCCTTGTTGCTCTGCCTCAGTCTCAGCACCAGGTCGCCCACCTTCAGGTCTCGGCTTCGGATGCGCCGGGCTTGATAGCATCGTAGGGCTTGCTGATACTTGGCCGAATGTAGCAGCGCAACGTCTCGGGCTTCCTCTAGTTGGTCGAGGGCGTCCTCGCGGGTAGTGTGGTTGCTTTGCTCATTGTAAGCCTACAGCCTTGGGGAGCCGTACTCCAAGTCAGTGGGGAGGATGGCCTCGGCTCCATAGACCAGGAAGAACGGCGTGAACCCCGTGGCTTGGCTCGGTGTATTCCTCAGGCTCCAGATGACCGACGGGAGTTCGACCAGCCATTTCTTGCCGAATTTCTTCAACCGGTTGTATATTCTTGGCTTGAGGCCCTGTAGAATCATGCCGTTGGCACGTTCTACTTGGCCGTTCGTCCTAGGGTGTCCTACGGCCGACCAGACCACACGGATGTGGTGGTCATCGCAGAACATCAGAAATTTATGTCTGGTGAATTGTGTCCCATTGTCGGTGATGATGGTGTTTGGAACCCCGAACCTGTGGATGATATCAGTGAAGAACAATACCGCTTGCTCGAATTTGATTTGAGCGATCGGACGAGCCTCGATCCACTTGGAGAACTTGTCAATAGCTACCAACAAGTGGGTGTAGCCCCCGGGGGCTTTCTGCAGAGGCCCAACCATGTCCAGTCCCCACACGGCGAACGGCCACGTGATGGGGATGGTTTGGAGGGCTTGAGCCGGGAGGTGCGTCTGCCACGCATAGTACTGACATCCCTCGCAGGAGCGTACCAGCTTGGTGGCGTCGGCAACCGCCGTTGGCCAGTAGAACCCTTGGCGAAAGGCGTTTCCCGACGAGCGTCCGAGGCGCAGCATGGTGCCCGCAAGCTCCCGCGTGCAAGTCCCAAAGTAGGGCTTGGCCTTCCTCGGTGGTGATGCATCGTTGGAGGACGCCAGATGGGCTTCGTCTGTACAACTCGCCGTTGCTGACGACGTAGGTTTTGGCTCGTCGCGCAAGCCGTTGGGCCTCGGTCCTGTCTGCAGGAAGCACTCCTCGAGTGAGGCGATCAAGGAGGGGGACCCGCCAGTCCGCCCCCCGGTCGGCCTCGGGAGGCCCTGCATCGATTTCCATGGCCTCGGGCTCGGCCGCCGGGGTCTCGGTAACAGAGGGGGCCTCGGGTCCTGTGGTGGGCTCGATCGGTGGGCCCTCTTATGCCACCGAGGCGTAGTCCACCGAGGGCTTGTGCAGGTCTCTGGCGAATATGTTCGGTGGGACTGGGGCCCGTGCCGATGCCATCTTCGCCAGTTCGTCCGCGGCCTTGTTGAACTTTCGCGCAATGTGGTTGAGTTTGAGACTGTCGAACTTATCTTCAAGGCGACGTACCAGTTTGCAGTACGCCTCCATTTTGGGGTTGAGACAATTCGGGTCCTTCATGACTTGGTCGATGACGAGCTGTGAATCGCCCCGCACGTCGAGACGCCGCACTCCAAGCTCGATGGCGATCTGCAAGCCATTGATGAGAGCTTCGTACTCGGCTGCGTTGTTGGAGGCGACGAAGTGGAGCCCAATCATGTAGCGCATATGCACTCTGAGGGGAGAGATGAAGAGCAGACCCACGCCTGCCCCGAGCGGTTGCCTGCCCCTTCACTCTCATTACTTGCCCCTGGCATTCCGAGCCCGATGCGGAAGCACTCTCGAGTGGGATCGTAAGTGCCTTCATCATCGGAGTCGGAGTAGCCGAAGCAGTAGTCGCTTGCGGCCAAAAAGCGGCGCATAGCCTCAGGGTCACGAAGCCAGGAGAAGTCCACTCCGGCCCATGTCTCGTCCTCCTCCGAGGAGTCGGTGTGGGTGTGAGCCGAGGTTGTGGCTGAAAAGTCGAGGGCGAAACGTTGGTGGCGCCCTGAGGGCTCCGTGTGCGCGGAAGCGTAGGCGGCGGCGGCATTTCTCAACCTGAAGGGGTATGGAGACAGTGCCATCGCTGGGTCCTGCTCCGCCGGAGTTGGCTCCTCAGGCGGTGGCGGTGCGGAACTTGACGACGGGGCGTCGCTGCACGTCACCGGTGTCTTTCCCCTGCCCAAGCTTAGGCTAGACAGGTCCCCAACCAGGGACCTCGTACCAACAACCGGGCATGGGATACCGTCGGAGCGCGGCGCGTTGCCCTGAGGTCGTCTTGGTGTGTCGGGTGGTTTCGCCGCGCCGTGCACTCGGGAGCTGATGATGAGCGGCGGGCGGTGTCTTGGTGCTGCGCTCAAGGCCTGGTTTTGTGCGCGACGACGCCGTCGTCGGCCAAAGGGGCTCTGGGTGGGAGGAGTACTAGGTCGTACTCACGTCCTAGAGATATGAACTCTAGGCTCCCGAACCAGATCACCGTGCCGAGACGCAGTGGGCGTATGGGATCTGCCATCCGGAACATGTTGGGACGATTAAGCTAACACGCAGCGGCCCCTACCTGGCGCGCCAACTGTCGGTGTTTTGGATCGGGGGTCCTCAACCAACCAGTGAATTTGAACTGCGTGCCCCTAATCTCGGATGGTGATGCAAAGAGACACAAGGTTTATACTGGTTCAGGCAATCGGTGCCCTACGTCTAGTCTGAGAGATCGATCTTGTATTCCTTGCACCGAGGTGCTTGTAGTAGGGGGTTACAAATTTGGGTGAGAGAGGGAGCTGGTCCTGTGTCTCGGCGTGGTGCGGTCGGGCTGCTTGAGGCGTTGTTCTCAAAGCGATGGGGGGCGCGTGTTTCTGAGTGTCGCTTGCTGCGTGTGAGAGCGTGGTTCTTTCGTATGTTTTCTCCCCTCCCCTAGAGCTATCCCTAGCTGCTTCCTTTTATAGCCGCAAGGAGGGAGCCAGGAGTA
Organism: Miscanthus lutarioriparius; assembly: GCA_904845875.1. Lineage (NCBI taxonomy): Eukaryota > Viridiplantae > Streptophyta > Magnoliopsida > Poales > Poaceae > Miscanthus > Miscanthus lutarioriparius. The sequence continues at coordinate 208,797 of CAJGYO010000201.1, forward strand.
CATGAGTGAGCTACACGTGGAGCCTACTATAGTTCAGTCCCATAGCAGCATGGTGTTGGGAATGGCGATCGGTACTTGACTGGCGCGTCGTGCTGGCCAGGCCCGAGGTTGTTTGAGGTCGTGGGAGTCCTTGTTGACGTCTAGTCAAGTATGGCCTCCTTTGTGGGGAGACGTACCATGCCTTGTGGATTCTTGACTTGGTGGAGTGCCGGGGGCTGGCGCAGTCAGAAGTGATCGTGTCGAGGGCTCGCTTTTTGCCGAGGCCTCGGAGGTGACCCGTGTATGATGCGGGGTCTTGGTGGTCGATGTCGTACCCGGTTTAGGTGGAAAAGTGCGGAGCGTTTGTCCATTGTGGAACACAGTAACCCTACCCGCGGTCGATGGGGATGGTAAAAGGAGATTTGACCGCTGTCCCCATCGCCTGTTGATGTACCCCCGTCGATCGTGGTCGACGTAGTCGGTGTGACCAGGCGCACTTAAACGGATGGGACGGCTCGCCCGGAGGGGACGGTTGAGGCGGAGGCGACGAGGATGCGGGACGAGCCGGCCTCGGCCGAGGTGGAGAAGGAATAATACGTCCGAGCCCTGCCGGGGTCTCTGACGAGGCGAGGACAGTAGTTGGTCTTTCATGCTTGATTACGAGACTGAGGACCGGACTTGACCCTCACGCCGCTTTGTCCTTGGTGCGGGAGTTAGGTAGCACAGGCGACGGGTGTCGGCCAGGGGGCATGATGATGAGCGCGATGGCAGGTAACCCTGCCGCGCGCGGCCCCCGTATCCGTCGGTCACTCTGCTGTCAGCATCGCGCCAACGTGCGGTGATGTTATGGAGTAGTTGGGCGCATTAACTGGACATGGCGTTTTGTCAGAGGAGTCGGTCGGGACAGAGGTGACGAGGTTGTTGCCGAGCCCAGCATCGGGCGAATTGGAGAATTGGTATCCCGTCCGAGGCCTTGCGGGGCGGGGCCTCGGCGAGAGGGTCTCGGCGGGGCGGAGAGTTTTGGCCTTTCGTCTGAGGCCTCGGCGCAAGCCTCGGGCGAATCGGAGAATCTGCCGAGATCTCGTGGTTGTCCTTTGGCTTTGATTTTTGCAAGGCTTAAGCAATATTTTCGGTTCTTGCTTAGGGTACCCCTTCTTGTGGTATCCGACAAATATCTTGTTGCACTATGCCAAAATAGCACAAAGGACACACCTTAATTAGTGACTCGCAATTGAAACGTGTCACTGATGTAACATTACTGACGTGGGTAAACAAAACGCGTCACTGGTTAGTTGTTGCCAATGGCCGGGAAACAAAACACGTCTTTAATGACAAGTTATCAGAGACTCCTCCCAACTAGACGCGTCACTGATAATGGCCCATGTTATCGGTGACTCTTCCAGATGGAGCCGTGTCACTGCCAGCCCAAACACTTCGTTCCTTTTTTGGGGCTGAAAACTTGCTAGGCCCAAACACCTACGCCCTCTCCTATCCTAACTCCCTAACCCTAAGTCTCGGCCACCTCTCTAATCGTTCCTGCATCTCTCCCTCTCGCAGGCTACGTTGTATTCCGTTTTGCAATTACCTTTGAAAGCTTATATTGTCTGTAACTTATTTTGAGTACCAAAATTTACATCAAATACTATTTATTTTATGCAATTTTTAATTAATATGACCACACATATATGTGTAAATCATGTTGACTTGAAATAGCTAGCTCAGTTTCTAACCTGACTCTTAACTGGGAGTGTTTTTCCAGCATGTTGGTAAATAGCCTAGTACCCAGGCCAGGTGTCAACTGCCTCGATCAGAAACACCCTGAGTACATATCCCTTGGGCCACGTTCGGTTCGTTCAGAACAATTCCCAGCCAGAGTCTTTCTACAGTAATTTACGTAACAATCAGTGGCGGAGGCAGGGGGAGGCCAGCGGGGGCCATGACCCCACCCAATGTTTGGTGCCAAAAACTAGTACTACTCCATCCTAAATTGTAAGACGTTTAACTTTTTTGGCCCCAAGTTTGACAACTCGTCTTATTCAAAAAATTTGTGTAAATATAGTCAAATTTAAGTCATTCTTGAAGAATTTTTATTAATAAACCAAACCACGACGAAAGAAGTGATATTTTACATAATTTTTTAAATAAGACGAGTGGTCAAACTTTGTGTCAAAAAAGTCAAACGTCTTACAATTTGAAATGGATTGAGAACTTCTGTGCTGCATATGGCCAAAAAAACGTCCAAGCCCATGTACGTATACGGTAAAGACTAGATAGCCCAACCGTCTAAAGTCTGGCCATCCGAGGGCCGATCACGATTTGCGATTCACGATCCTGCCGCCAGCGCCGCCACACCCGCCCCGCCGCCCGGCCGTAAAGGCACCTCCGTCCGGCGTCCCCAGGTCCAGCCGTCCAGGGCTCCAGTCTCTCCATCTCCGAATCAGTCTACACATCCAGCAGGCAGCAGGCAGCACGCAGCACGGCAGCAGATAGCCAGGTATGTTCTTTGTTCTATTCTAATTTTTATGTTCATCAGTTTAGAGCTAATGCCTAATTGGCTAATTAAACTATTATTTTTATTTGAAGGATAATCATCATGAAACTTAAAAGGACGACAATTTGACTCTTTTTACAAGGGAGACACTGCTGCTGCTAATGTTTAAATGAAACTCTTATTGATGACTTCGATGCGATTCAGACGCGCAGAACAAAACTTAAATGAAACATGTTGGTTTCTTTAACCATTCATCCTTATAGTTATATTTTTCATCACAAAATTGTCGCACATGTATAATTAATTTTGGTGTTTCAATATATGATCCAACTCTATATGCATATATAGATATATTGAAATTTATGCTATATTATATGTATTTGATTGTCCTTCCGGAGTAGATTCTCGGCAATGTGCCGAGTACACCAACGATGGTGTAAAGGTGCATACCCCTCTATCTGCTCTCTCGCATGGCCATAAGTATACCATGGTGCCTATCAGATATGATGCCAATCTCCCTGCCAGGCCCAACCACATGTATCCAGATCAGCCTCAAGAACCATCCCCAACTGTCATTGTTCTCCTTCTCAACCAAAAAAAATGTCAAAGAAACCAACTTGTTGTTTACGTTACAGGATATGGCTATAAGAAGTGTGCCCTGGTACTTGCCAATCAAGAACGTATCATCAATGGAGAAGACGGGATGGCAGTGCCTAAAGGCCTCGACACACTGAGAGAACACCAGAAAGCACGGAAGAATATCTACCTCCCATCCTTCCATGCGTTTGGTTTTGGGATGTACTCATAATGCATGCCTGGATTCACCGTTTTGATTGCATTAAAAAGTACTAGCTCGTACCCATCCTTTTAGTCCCCATATATCATCTTCCACGCACGCTGCTTAGCCCTCCAAGCTTTAACATACGTTATCACATAACCTTCATACAACGTCTCAACGGTCCTTATAATTGTCCTAACCTTCATGTTGGGTTCTCCCTGCAATATTCCCATCAACCGCTTGGCAATGAGGATAGATGTCAACTGTCGTTGCTTCAATGTGAGCACATGTTCAGCACAAGTGTGTGGTCCGACAACTTTTGTGATCTTCCACTTTCCGGTGACCTTTTACTTCCTTGCATAAACCCTCCATTGGCAGTGTTCCTTGTCACAAACAATTGTATAACGCCGCTCCACATATGAATGCGGGACCTTGTAAGGTCTTTTGCGTATCACTGGAAACTGCTGCAACCACCTCTTCAATGCAGGGAGGTCCTTGAAAACCCTCCCCTTCTCAATTACCATGCTAGGGTCGGCCTCAGAAGCTTCTAGCAGCTCATCATCCCGTCCTTCTGCAAATGCCTAATCGAAATGAGCAAGATCGCTGAACTCGTGAACTCTTGGATCATGGCGGCCGGGAAAGATACGCTTCAGCATCGCAACGTCACTCTCCGTCAGCTCTCCAATAGGACGATCATCATCAGAATCAATAGCCCTTGTGATCTCATATGGATCTGAATCATTCATAATTTCAACACTATTGGAGGCACGGAATCCATCTCCACTGTGCACTTGCGTAGCAACAGGAGGCACATCCACATTGTCGGAAATGTCTCCTGCAACATAAGCAGAAATACGAGGAACGAATGAGAAAAATGGATAAAAGAAAGGGGATAAGCTCCAAAGGATGCGGATAAGACACTTACTCGGATGATTCTGTGTCAAAGGGATCTCCTGAGGAGGATCTGCTACAACATCATGAGTCCAACAATCATCTCCAACTGCCTCAGAAATATGGACCTCATTGGGGGCAGATTGAGCATCAGGAACCGTAGGCGCAACCTCCGCATCCATATCAGGTTTCGGGACAGGAAGGTCAAAGTGTGCCTACTGACCCATTGGCAGGGAAAACCCATGAGGGATGCGATCAAGTACCACCCGACGCACAACCATGTCCAAATTTTGGAACTGGCTCTTCATAGCCGATCTCACATAGTTCTCCCACTGATCCGCACACCCAATTGGGATCATCTTTCTTAGGATGTTGGGAGGGGAACCTAGGTGAAGTACACCCTCAACTGCGATGCCACCATCACCATCATCATCTCCACGGCAATGTAGCTCCTCCCGAGCCCTTGCAACCAACTCACTAAATGAAGGCTTCTCATTAAATAACACAGGCACGCTTTGCATCTCAACAAACTCAACATATCCACAGCGATCTCTTTCCACAGTGCCTCCATGATATATGCTCACTAGGTTGTCCATCTAGTTCATACACATAACGAAGCACATTTCCTTTAGTCCAATATGAAGGAAACATACTAAGTATAAGGTCTCTAGTACGTAATAACTAACTAAATATATACTATCAATTCACTACTAACTACTAAGTACTACTAATTATGTCAAGTAACTATCTAACTATGTAACTAACTATATAACTATTTAACTAACTATGTAAAGCATCCATCAATCTACCTATCTATCTAAATATCTTTCTACCTATCTAAATCACTACCACATTAACTAACTAACTATTGTCAAATAAGAAGAAAATTAACAAACTAATGTACCTTGCTTGACTGCAGGGGAGGCGCAGTCGGTGCACGGGAGACGAGCCGGTCGATAGGAGGCAGAGGCGGCCGTCGGGGAAGCTGTCGTGCGCCCCTGGTGCGCCAACGCGTCCTCCCGGCCGGCCACCACAGCGGCAAGGTAGGCGGGGGCATGCGGCCACGGAGGCGGGCACAGGCCCCGGCCACTGGCACGGCCCCATGCCCCTTTGCTTGCCGGGCCGGGGCAGGCAGGCCGGCCAAGCAAAGGGGCGTGCCGCCATGGCCAATCCCTCGTGGGGGGCGGCATGAACATGGGCGGGCCGCCGTGATCGTCATGGGCCGGGTCGCCGGGGGAGGGTCGGCCGGGGGTGTAAGGCGGCTGGGAATGCGAGTGGCCGAGGGGAGGCGGTGGTGCGCGGGAGGCGCGGCGGCGGTGACGGAGTGAGGGAGAGAGAGGGAGTCGGGCCGAGTGGGTGAGGGAGAGGGAATGAATTGATAGAGATCGGGAGTCCCCAATAGTCAGCCGGCTAGGCGCCAATGATCTTGGCACGGCGCCAAGATCTGTGGTGCCAAGCTAGCTGGCAGGTCACCTCCACGTCTGCGTTGCCGCCGACGTGGCCCCAAGACCTAGGCGCCAAAGACTGTGGCGCCGAGACGTGTAAGCTCGGCACCAAATGACTCTGGAGTCGAGGTGAGGATCTATATTTTGAAAGCATATCTTCAGGGGTATATTTGTAAAAAACTTTCAAAAAAAAGGCCAAAAACAAAAAATTCAGGCACCATGCTGTGCTGGACAAAAAAAACTCATTGAGCTAGCTCGGTACAAAAGTATTATGATTGGACTCGTTTTTCTTTTAAAATAAAAATGACTTGATTTGGAATGACTTTCGACTTCGGCTCGGCTCGTTAAGCTCAGCATGAAGTTGGGTCTTAAATAATTCAGGAGACTATGATAAATAAGATTATGCAAATTTCCAAAAAAAAAACTTAAAAAAACTGTCGTGGGCTCGATATCCAGCCTTACATGCTGGTGATGCCAAGCGGCTACCATACCGGCGATGAGTTTGCTCCCAAACCAGATCAGGAGCCGGACACGCACGACAGGCCACTCGACGAGTCGGAGGCTCGGAGCTGGAAGAAATACCCCTTCCAGAGAGTCGCGGATGGAAGAGAGAATCCCATCCAGTCATGAGAGAGAGAGAGAGAGAGAGAGAGAGAGAGAGAGAGAGAGAGAGAGAGAGCGAGCGAGGAAGCTTTTTTGCAACTTTCTGGCTATCTGGTGCAAGTTGACTTAGCAGCAAGTAGCTAAAATGATTAAACGTGTGGCACAAATCACGCAAAAGGTCGCATCACGAACCAATAACCATACTTTGTAATAACATTCATCATGGTTAAACAAGCAGTGTGCTAATTTGACCCCAATTCATTCCATGTCGACCAACTCCGGATATTGGCACAAGAAAGCAGTTACCATGGAAAATAAACTTGGAACTGACTACCAACATTTAATTTAGCTACTGGTTAAACAGCAAATCATCCTACTCTATGAATCAAGGTCGGTACGACGGGAACACGAAATTATTTCCAATTCCCTGCCCTCAACTACATCTCTAGACCACAAACTGTATAACCATCCACAGCTACTCATGCACGCTACATCAGGAATCAGGAGTTCAAAGCCGCCGCCTAGTATCAATAAGTGTGCTAGCTCTTCAATCGAAACAATCTCATTGCATATCCTTTCAATCGCTCCTACAACCAAATCTTCAGGGAGGAACAGAAAGTTGCACAGTTCGAAGGATTAGTCCTATGTTAACAAATTCAATTTTCCTCAAAATGGACTCTGCAAAAATACTGCCATGTTCTTATCAAGACCTCCAACTCATGGTACCCTGCACCATCCAAACAAACATAAAAATTAGCATATCGTTCAGAACACACTAGTTTATTGATTGTTTTGTAAAAGTGTCGATTATTAAGACTTGACTTTGACATGTTTCTCTGTGGTACATAAACAAGCACAGAGCACACAGGTATTTTCAGAAATATACTGTTATGCTCCATATCAATTGTTATGCGTTATGGTCTACATAAAGTCACACCATGCTATAAGACGGCTAACAAGTTCATCAACATTGCATCACTACAGACAACCATCAAAGGAACATATAACTATTATTACTACCATTTTAGGACGAGTACAAAGGAAAAATTGAACAGTTAAGTGTCCACATAGAATCTGAGTAGCTGTCAATGCCATTGCATATTCAGATATTCTAGAGATGGAGCTAAAAATCAGATGAGACTAATGTTAGGTCATAGCCTCATAGGGATGCCTCTTAAAATGGCTTAAGACATGTTGACAATGCACCTCTAACTGAAACATTTGCATCGATAAACAGAAACCACCCAAATTAAGACAAGTTATGCAAGCCAGATCACTGAACAACAGAATCTAAAAAAAACATTACATGAAAAACAAATTGAATCCAATAGGGAAGTAAAGAAGCACGTACCACTATTCTGCACAGGTTTTGATGGCAGAAACCATCAGTCTCCTTTTAACAGCAAATTACAAGGATTCAAGAAAGAACTAGGAAGTGTTAACTAAGTCCATTCCCCGTCTCATCAGTTTTGGAGCTCTTATGCTGCCATAAGTTGATCAGCCACGTTAACAACAAAGCGACAAATTCTCTCTATGAGAGTTATTGTATCAGCAAGGAAATAATAGCAGTGTGCTACCTTACTCTTCTTGTGCTTATGCACATCCGCTGAATCTTCTGTTTCCTCATGCTTCCTCTTCTGATACAAATGGTGGGCATTGCCCATCAAAAGGTATATGGTTTGAAATGAAGCTATTCAGAGTTTTTGAACATACAGAAAATGGACCAACCTTTTCATGATGTTTCTTTGAATCAGAATCATGATGACCACTTTTATCTTTTTTCTTATCCTTGTCTTTGTCTTTATCTTTGTCCTTACTCCGATCCTTATGCCGATGTTTGTGCTTCTTATGTTCCTTGTCTTTGTCCCTGTCTTTGTCTTTGTGCTTTTTATGCTTCTTTTCTTTGTCCTTGGACTCACTTTTTGGTTTACCCGAAATAGTCGGTATGCCCTTTTCAGTCTGTTGATATGGTATATGTTGTAAACAGTACAATGAGCAAATCTAATAATGCCATAAAAGAAGTGAGATGCTAGAAAGGATCTTACAGAGGGCAAATCCACAGGAGCTGTTTCTCGAAGTTGGAATGCTTGCCCCAGTGTTTCCATATCAAAGGGCTGAATATAAGCAGGTTTATCCCTCATATATGCATTCTGAACAAGTTGATCTAACTCCATTCCTTCTCCTTTGCGAATTTCAGTGTCTCCCACAACATTGTGAAGATAATGTGTATCTGATATTGCCAGTGGCAAAGGTTTCTTGCAAAAGAAATCATGGTGTGACAGCAGTTTGTAGTGGCTGATCAAATCAACAGCACCAGTGAGCTCCCTTGGCCCTGAAATACATAGAGAGATGATATATCAAACAACCACATAGCCGGCGAATAAGGTTCCAGAAAAGATAGATGCACTGATATATCTATGAAGCAAAATTTAATCTAGCTTACAATAGACATTAGATGCAGTATTGTCACAAAATACTAAATGTCCAACTAACACATTGTGAACTATGAATAAGTCAAAGCAGGTGAATTTTTGCCCATTGTTAAAACAACAACAACAACAAAGCCTTTTAGTCCCAAGCAAGTTGGGGTAGGCTAGAGTTGAAACCCAACATGAGCCCCTAGTCACGGTTCAGGCACGTCAATAGCTGTTTTCCAAGCACTCCTATCCAAACTAAGATCTCTAGGTATATCCCAACCCTTTAAATCTCTTTTTATTGCCTCCCCCCATGTCAGCTTCGGTCTTCCTCTACCTCTCCTCACATTGATATCTCGACTTAGAACTCCACGATGCACTGGTGCCTCTGAAGGTCTCCTTTGGACATGGCCAAACCACCTCAACCGATGTTGGACAAGCTTTTCTTCAATTGGTGCTACCCCTAGACGGTCACGTATATCATCATTCCGAACTCGATCCATCCTTGTATGACCACAAATCCAACGCAACATACGCATTTCCGCGACACTCAGTTGTTGGACATGCCGTCTTTTTGTTTGCCCATTGTTAAAAGAACTACAGTAAACAGCTGGCTACAGGACATACTGGCCTAAGCTGGCAAAAGAATCAGCACCAAAAGTTTGTATTTAAAATTCTAAGCATATAATTATTACTAATTTCTTGCAAGCTAATGAGGATAACTTGTAATCAAGCAAGCTGTGATATTAATACCAGTCTGTTGCTTTGTGCCCACATGAATTAGAATTTAGCATTTCAGATTTGCACACTGAATAATTGTCATAAGGGGAACTGGGAAACATAGGGATCACAAATAATAATTACCTGCTTCCATAAAACAAATTCATTTTTGTTCCTTTCCAGCACTAACCACTAACCAACCATTCTGGTTGATAATACCAGCCACACAATCAAAATTTCAGATAGTGCTACTTGGCTGGCATAATACTGGTAATGGTAACTTGGAGGCAACCTATGCTAGGTGAGGACTTATCACTTAGCATGTTGTTTATGCACCTGGAGATCAGGAATCAGGACCCCAACAAAAGCTAACCACCCATATTAACAATTTCATTTCTGAAAATTGCTTGTCCACCAAATGCATATTTAGGGTGAAATGAACCGTGCGTCCCTAAACTTTCCACATATTCCCATTTGGGTCCATGAACTCTCAAAGTAATCATCTAGGTCCTTTAACTTTTCAAGTGATTCATTCAAAGTGTAAATTCAAGTCCATGATTGGACCTAGAGTGAACATAAAATGGACCACTTGAAAAGTTGAAGGATCAGATGATCAATTTGAGAGTTCATGGGCTTAGATGAGAATGCAGAAATTGTTTAAGGACCCACAGTGCATTTCATTCTTTTAGGTGAGTTTTAACCCAAACCCTACCGTTTCCAAACTTCTTGTCATCAGAATCCATCAGATTGGAGCTTGACCTATGCAAAGAGCATCTTCACCTGAAATTCAATTAGGAAAGAATGTAACAACAAATGTGTACAGGTAAAGTGAACTGGTTCTGTAATGAACAAACAAGATATACATTACTACATATCTACATACCACACAGACATGTTAAATCCCATGACCATGCAAACATCGATAGACAATGCATAACCACATATGGTGTCACCATCAAAAGTAATGAACAGGTTTCCCCTCTCTTATTTGAAATACTATGGAATTACATGTCAATTGTCATGTGTAAAGCACTGTGATTTTAGCAAACCAAACATTATTTTGAAAAAAAAAACTCTAATCGGTTCCAAAGAGTAGTGAGGTAAGGACGATTCAGATGTTATAAATGGAGCATACCAAGTGAAGAATTCAGCCCATATTAGCATTTTCTATTTCTCTTTTGTGTTACATAGCATCTATATATATGTCAGCAGACAGAATCCTTGCGCGATATATAACAGCTAGCAGATCAAAGCTATGACCTAATCGGTGCAAAAGTTTGTCTTAGGCCCATCAGCAATAATAACTAATGTCATGACATGACCAGATATCAGCTTGATACTTGCTCGGTTAACAGAATACTGAGAATGGGATATCATTCTGCTCAGGTTTTTATTTTTCCTTTTGGAGGATAGGAGGATTACCCGAGGCATGTAAAGTACAGCAGTTACAATGAATAAGGATTGAGAAAAAAATTCAAGCAGACAAATGCTAGCAACAGGTTTCCGTGTACACGAAGACATTACTATCCCAATCATTCTAGAGGCACTTCAAAGAAAAATAGGCCAAGCACTAGACCAAAGACCGCCCAATCAGATAATCAATCAACCTCATGTACAGTTACTAGTGGTAAAGGTCCAAAAATAATCCACAATTGGCAAAACAAAGCACTAGAGAGAGCATGCCAGCAGGCCACCATACAAATTCAATACAAGATGCTTCTGACAATATACATAGGATACCCTACATAAAGGATCTCTGGCCAGGCAGCAACGGGCCTATTCGGGACACCAAAACTGCACACACAGCAAACATAACTATTACTACAAAAACCCAGCATTGTAACCAATGGTGATAGCCAGGAAGCATGGCTACAGGCTCTCAGTTGCAGCACATGAACTCCATTGGTCCAGAAACAGCCCCTGAAACACCAGTGTATCCAGGACAGGAGCCCCTGAAACACCCGTGTATCCAGGATGCAGTTAGGGCATGGGGATTGAGCCGGGCCACTGATTCTAGAAAACACCCGTGCGGCCAGCCAGGGTGCTCTGCAGGCAGCTAAATTGAGCCTGCGCGCTGGATACTACAAGTCTAATCGAACTGAAGGGGCGGGTGGAGCACGCTAAGTTGGGCAGCAGCGCCACGAAGCGGGCGCGAATCCGCGCCTGAGTGACCGGTGGTTAGGGTTCAATTCAATTCCTCCTGCCGCAGCAGCGAGGAGGCACCGGACACAGGGGCAAGCTTGGGGAACTCACCGACATAGCACGGAACGATCTCGAGGCGGGGACCGGTCTCCGCGCCACCCCGCGCCAGTCCAGTGCCAATAGAGCGCGAGGGCCGGGGCGGGGGTGGGGTCGGGGTCGGGGGCGACGCCTCCCCGGCGAGGGCGGCGAAGACGTTCGGGTGGGAGGCGGGGCTGGGCCCCTGCGGTGTGCGCCGTCCGTCGCTGGCGGCGAGAACGCCGGCGGTGAGGGCGGCGGCGGTTGGGTAGCGAGCGGGCAGAGAGAGGGAAAGGATCCGGAACCCTCGACGACCCCCGAAGTTTCGCTTTTTGCTCGCCTTCTGGCTTGTAACGGAAGGAGGTCTTGGCAAAACCACCGGACACCACACGGGTTTTCTTGCCGTGGAGACCCCACCCCGGTCCAGCAGCTGTGCGCGGTGCGCCGACTCCAACAAGGAGTTCCGTGATGTCAAATACGTCTTCGACTCGTACAAGCAGGAGTATACTAGTAGAACACACAGATCTGCAACGACACATGGGGAGATGGATTTCCATTCCATTCAGAGTTTCAGACTGCCCACCAAATCAGTGGGTACAGATTTGCAGTTCTACAAATGGGCCGGCGCCTGTACAAGCAGCCTATGTGAATTCCCACCCACTCCTCCTCTCCTCTCCTCTCCTCATGTCTGCATTCACCTCAGTGCAGTTGATCACACCCTTATCTATAAAGAACCAAAGAACACTGTGATGTCGAGATCGAGATGATGATTTCTGGCGTTAGTTATCAAGCAGATGGTTGTATGACACTGAAGCCAGGCGAACGGAACAGAGATCATGAACCTTGATCCAACCTCTCCCCTGTTCTACAGCATCCTGTGATGGGGGATATCACACCTAGGCCACCATTTCCCCCTGGAGCCTCATGTTATCTGTAGTTACAGCAGCTCGCACGCCGTGCTGACAGTTTCTCCCAGAGGCACAGCATCTGCCTGGGGGACTGGTAGTGCGCCGTGAAGTAGTTATCCACGCAGCCGAACTGGCAGAACCTCCAGCTGTGGACGTACTGCACGGGGGCGCTGGTGTTGTAGTCCTCCACCCACATGCCCATGCTCACATCCTCCATCTTGAACAGCTGCAAGCAGCATGGAAGATGGCCCGTCAGGAGGCGTTGGCGGAAGGCGCGGTGGGCAAAAGGTAAACAGATGTATCGCGGTTAAGACTTAAGACAGTGAACCTCACCCGTAGGGAGTGATTTGTATGCCGGGATGCTATGTCTCTCGCGATGTCGGCCGAGATAACGTAGCCAGGTCCATTGGCATACGGGGGATACGCAGCTTCAGGCCATTCCTGCAGGCGCACGCTTCGAGTGAGCAAACATATGCATGTTAAAATTGCAGCTCCATGGCGCTTACGTCGGCGCTAAGGTACCTCGTAGGTGACGGCCCATTTGCCCCTTCTTTGAGGCCTGTGCAAGAGATTCAGGTTGCCCAGATACAGAGGTAAGGTTCTGTTGTAGGTAGTGATTTGTTGCAATACTATATCCAGACGCACAAAGGTGTCGTCATCGCACTTCATGATGTAATCTGCAGTGACGTTTTGCACCTATACATAAGCAAATGGCTCTCACCAGTCAGCATTTGTCAATGTCGGATGATACATTGGAAATGGACATTTAACACGAATGTAGCATAACTAACCCCGTATTGACATATCGCAACTGTTTTCAGAACCACCAGCTCATACCGGTCGATAAATGGCAGAATTACTATGTCTCCAAAATATTCTGCTTCCTTCTTTAGTGCTGCGTTTATCTCCTTTCTGTGGCTCTACAAAGGAAGCACGTCACAAACTCATAATGATACTGTTATGGATTGAACCATTGTGAAATCATGAGAACAAATCATACCAGCGCGACAAAGAACCGGCAACTGCATTCCCCAATTGGATAGCCGGAAACTGCATCCAAGTTTTCCTAATAGCCATGCGCTCAGAGAAATGGTTTGTAGCAGAGAGGATGCCAATGAAAAGATGAATTGGTTCCTCTGGGACAGGGCGAGCCTTCCACCTTTCAGACATTTCCAAGACTTGTTGGAGAGAAAAACTAGGATGGGCCTTTGGAAGCGCTGTTGCATATACAGAGTGAACATCTATGCCCCCTGTTATGGCTAAACCTGTTGCATCTTCGAGAGTGAATCCCTGACAAATATTGGCAATAAAAAAATAAGTACCCAGTGATTTCTTTGCCAGAACTTCGAAATATCTCTACAATGGAATGTATTCTTTGGCAAGGGAACTAAAATTTACCATCCTATGAGGAAATGAGGCAACATGGCGGCCTCCCACATTAATATGATATCCTTCAATGCCAGCTTGGATAGTGAGAACAAACATCTTCCCCTCTGAAAATGGAAATGGCCATGTCATTTCAGGTTTCTTTGCTCGCCCGATAAATCTGTTGAACCATGAGCTTGTCTTTGTTTCCTTCGACTCAACTATGTCCTGCCGCTCCCATTTCTCACATTTTCTGAATCCATCGACTGCAAAGTTAACAATCTGCAAGAATAAGTACAAAGGACTAAAGGTGGCAGCCATAAGGTAGCAACAGACACGAGCAGCAATGCAAGCAACACATTACAATACGACTTATAAAAATGAATAAATTAGGACACATGGCCACTACACATATAGATTTAGCACCTTTGTCAGGAATCCGTTTTTTGACCTTTCATCAGTGCTCATCCACCCAATACCTTATACTTCAACCAACCGCCGCAAACAATAATAGACGCACAAGAACAAATAAAATTACCTAAGAGCATCTCAAGAGCCTTTCTAAATCCCACTCTCTAAATCATCTTTTGAAGAGTCATTTGCATAAAAATCATTTTCTATATCTTTTCACTCTCCTGACAGTTTTTCTATATCTCGTGCGCACTCTAGAGAGCCATTCTCGTCTTCTATTTTTTGCTAGCGAAAAACCCGGAACAGAAGAAGGCTATATTTGGATAACCATTTAGAGAAGCTGTTGGAGGGTAGTTTTTCATCGAAATCTCTATTCCTAACATTTAGGAAGGATATAGAGTCTCTTGGAGATGCTCTAAACTGGTGAAGAATTAACAAGGTTCTGGACAAAATTATTCAAAACATCAACGGATGCGTCATGAAAGCATATTGTTCCATACTGACTAGTGACTACTATGTGTTTCTTACCATTTCCCAAGAACAGGGAGCTTGCATTGTCCAATTAATAAGCATGCCAAGTTTGCTACTTGCATTTTAGTTCAAATTTCGAAACAAACAATTGTTGAAGCGCGCCTCTTACTCAGGTCATCGTCTCTGCAAGGGGTGCCGTCGCAGCGCTGCGCCCTGCCCCACTGCATTCGGAAGCAGGTGTTCATCTCTAGCACGGGGCGACCGCTCCAGTCGCCACGGAGCCGCGGGTTGAGGTGGAGTATCCTCGGTGGCTCCTCGCCGTCGGCGGCGCGCAGGCCGCGCAGCTCCACCGCGAACTGCGCCACCAGCACGGTCCCGTTGCCCGCGCCGCTCCGCTCCAGCGCCTCGACGTACTCGGGCCGCGCCGCGCGCGCCGTCCCCACCACCGTCACCGCCGACCCGGCGGCCAGCCCGCACGGCAGGAACGCCGCGGTCTCCCCGGCGCCGAGCGCGAGCGAGCCGGGGCACTTGGCCGCAGCGCCCTCCCCGGCGACGTCGCGGGAGGCGATGGAGTCGCCGACGTCGCCGGCGAACGCGGAGGCCTCCTCCCACGCGGCGGCCCCGAGCGCCCACGCCTCGGCCGCCACGCGCTCCAGCTCCGTGAAGTTCCCCAGCCGCCGGCCCCACCGCTCCCGCCGCGCCCCGACGGCCTCCCGCCGCCGGAGGATCTCGCCGGTGATGCGGCCGTACCCGGACACGCCCCCGCCGCCCCTCGCGCGAGCAGGCGGCTCGTCGACCCGCCGCCGCCGCAGCGGCTCGCCCGCGCCGGCGGAGGCCAGGCGGCGGCCGCCGGCAGCAGGCGCGGGCCCCGCGCCGCCGAGGCCAGCGAGCTTGATGGACACGAACAGTAGGTAGGCGAACGCCGCCACGGCGAGGAGCGGCGCACCCAGGCCCCGGCGCGCGCGCAGCCGGCTCACGCCGAGCAATCCCTCGGAGCTGCGCGCGCGCTTCATGGCTGCCGCCCGCCGGTGGCCGGGTTCGGGGACCCGCGACCGCGAGCGGGCCCGGATCCGAAATGGCAGTGGCCGGCCGGCGCTTGCCGGGTCTGGGAGTGGGTGAAATCCGGAGCGAGACGGGAAGGGAAAGTGATGGGTTGGGTTGGTGGTTTAGCGATAACGATCGCCAGCTGGGGCGTTGCTGCTGACGTGGCGGTTACTTGAAACCGTGTCTCAGTCGCAGGTGGGTTACCGTTACTCTTGCTTTCCGGTGTACGTTTCGTTGCTTGCATAGATTTGGAGTTAGATGAAGTGTTACTGTTTACTTGACTTAAATTGGGTTCTACTTTTGACATGGAGTCAGGATGAAGTAACTAGTGTGTGGTACAGTACTTGCTTAGAGATGTTTTTGTTGTATTCAATGTTAAGATAATAATAATGGTTCTGAATGGTACATCTCGCGTGTCTCAGGCATTTTTACTTTATCTCTTGAATTGTCACATTCCTCATATTCAAATCATAAGATGTTTTGGCATCTTTAAATTGATATTATGCATCTAGATATATCATGTATATCTATCTAGCTACGTAGCAAAAGTTATGATTCCAGAAAAGTCAAAACATCTTATAATTTGAAACAGAGTGAGTAGTATTTGTTGCGTCCAATTTAAAATAGCCACAAAATATTTAGGATGGTAATTTTCAGACGGCTAATTATTACAAATAGTAACAAGCCTACATGTATTTAACATACCTATTTTACATCAATAGAGATCTAAACACAACAGCTCATCTTTTATAAGTTGTTTGGTTTCCGTATTTGGTTGCCACGCCAAGCTGTGGCCATGGGCGGATCCAACGGTGGGGCGGGGGAGGGGGGGGGGCTCGAGCCCCCCCTACCCATACCGGAGCTGTGGGAAACCTTGTAGAGCTCTATGAATTTTTAGGCAAAGTTCTATAGTGTAGGGGGGCTGAGACTTAAGATCGAGTTGTTTAGTCCCCCTAAAATATTTCCTGGATCCGCCGCTGCATGTGGCGCCGCTAAAGTTTGTCACGGAGAAATACTGCGTCTAAGGTTTGGCAAGAAAATGAACTGTACGTGTTGTGGCTGCCGCAGCTTTGAAAAAAAAAACAACACCTTTGATTTCTATGACCATCACCAGTTATGTATGTGGCGTGTTGTGCCTTACAACCAGTCTGTTCGGTTGACTGGTTCGTATCGCTGCTGGTTCGTTTACGTGAGAGAGAAATACTACTGGCTGGTTTGCGTGAATTGTAACCATGTGAGGGGGCTGCCCAGCCAGCCCCAGACCAGCTATCAATGTTCGCGTCCTGTTTCTCACCTCACTATGGTTGTCTGTCACACAGGCCAAATATGCTTACGCAACCAAATGTGTTAGCCTCTCTTTTTTTCGTGCCTTTGTGCAGTTTTTCTTGACCACTATTATTGTTTTGTTCTCCCTTTCTTATCACGACACATTACCCCCTCCACGTTTTTTTTTTTTTTGACAACAAGCCCAATCCACGTTGGTTCGCGCCCCCTCACCCTGCCGAAGATCGCTCGTCCTGCCCGCGCTAGCATTGATGCTTGTCTCATTTGCGCTCGTGTCCGCCGGAAGACCGCAAACTAGAGATTTGGCCACGCGCCTCTTCAAAAGCCGCATGACAACAGCTGATGAGGACATCACCGGCTCAATGACCATTTAACCACTTGTAAACCAAAGACACAACCATTTTACGTGAGACTTATCATTGACATGAATTAGCGTTGCACCATGAAGTTCGTATGTTTTCATTTTTTTTAGAATTACGTGCAGGGACGAAGGGAATGTTCGATTGCATATTGAAAGCATGAAAGGTTAAAAAAGTTGTCTAGGGACCAAATCCAATTATTTCTATCGTCCTTCACCAGACCCTTACCTTAATTTTAGTCTAAGGAAACAAAGAGTCCAAATCCAACGTGTCTTAGAAGTTCGGTTTGGGCTACCGAACAGTTCAAACTTGTGACGGTTACCACGGCTTCGTACGAACTCCGATTTGAACGTTCTATCACTTCATCGGTAGCTTATTAAGTCTACTTTCCAATGGATCCGTACTTGTGTACTCATATCAATATCTCATCAGATTTGTGCGCAGTCATCGTTTAACGTCTTCATATCACCGAGGCACGTTCACGATTCATGGAGGATTTGTTTTATAAATAAATTTGGTTTTGCTGGTTTCTTTTCTTTCTTTCTTTTTTTGCCCAAGTTGCTGGTTTGTAAGGCTAGTCTCAATGAGGTTTAATCAGAGTTTCATGGGCTATAAATATGCTGATGTGGCACCGTATTGACGAAGATAGAGATGATGAAAATTTTATAGGAGTAGAGAGTTTCGTGGGGATAAAACTCTTCTGCACTATTTCTAAAATATATAGATGTGTTGCAGACTAGGCTACGAAAACCTTTATCGAGACTGGCCTAATTGTGTGTTGTTGGTGAGTTCACGAGGGTTAGGACGGGGAACATCCCAATATACTGGCCCCGTTCGGCGTACTTCATATTCGGTTTGTTTGACTTTTTTTTTAACCGAAACAGTATTTTTCTCTCACAACAATTCAGTCAGAACGGTGTTTTTCAGTCAAAATTCTGCTAACCGAACGGACCGGCCTTCTTGTCTAGTCAAACGGAAGCTTAAACTATGATGAGTACGTTGGGCCCCGGACGACCGCTGCCAGAAGATGGACGTGATGTCGTCGTCGCTGCCGATACGGCGCCATACCAAATAGCAGGTGGCCACGTGGCCCGGCCGTCAACACAGCCTACAGGGGCGCGGAGGCAGCGTGGGGACGACGTACAGACGTACTACTACAGTAACGTGGGTGCTAGCGAACGTATTAGTAGTGGACGTATCTGGGCCGGCCCAGCCCAACATGAGGTCCTCTCAGTCCAGTCCAGTCGAGTCCACCAGGCAGAAGAAGCGAGAGGCGAGGAGACCCACGTCCCCCGCGCCGCGCTCCTCCACTGGCCGACCGACACGTCACCGGTGTCTTTCCCGTCCTGCGCTCCCGTGTCAGGTCCAATCACGGGCCGGCAGGCCCCCACCGGCAGCCGGCACGCGTGCGTGCAGACTGCTCGGCCACTCGGTACTGGTCTACTCGTTCAGTCGCACGGCAAGTGCACTTGTATGGTTCAAATTTTTTTTCCAAAATAAACATATCTTACTTGTCTTTTTCTACTCTCTCTTTTACACAAAGTACAGTGACTATAACTTTATAGAAACATATATGTAATTTTTAACTAACTTTGATCTTTTTACCAAAACATCTAGAAGTGCACTTATTTTTGACAGTACTCGTACTGGGCAGTAGCACCGCCGCACGGCCTGCACCGCACGGCGGACGGCGGCCACGGCCATCGGCCCAGATGCCCAGACGAGCCGTCCCGTCGCTCGCGGCCCCTCCGGCGCGGCGCTGCGTGCACGTCGGACTCACGTCCGAGCCTCCGAGGCCGCCGCAGCCCGCACTGCATGGTGCATGCTCCTGCTGGCGCACAGGAGCACAGCGCACTCGTAGTAGTAGTACACCGGCAGGCAGGCGTCAGGTCCCGTTGTGTCGGCACGGCACCGCCGACTAGACTAGTCCAGCAGCAGTGACTGCAGCCCCGTCCCGTCGCCGCCCCGGCTTTCCACACCACGCGAGTAGGCGACGCCCAACGGCGCAGGCCGCGCGCCCGCTCGGTGACCTGGTGGTGGGGCCGCCGGGGCAGTGGGCTGGCTGGGCCTCGGTGCTGCTGCTGAGCGGCCGCGCGGGGAACGGGCAGTAGCACCTGGTGGTCCCAGGCAGGCAGGTGGGTCCGGGGAGGAACGCGTGGATGGGATAGAGCGCGGGCGCGCGGCCGGCGAGCACGGTAACTTCTCTACGGAAGCGGGCGTCCGTGTGTCTGGGCTGGCCTCTGCCTGCCGGTAAAAGTAAAACCGACAACGCAACGGCGTGGTGGTCCTGCCCCCGTGCACTGGAGTGGCTGGTGGTGCACTGCACTGTAGCAGGGCTCGGGGCTCCCCTCGCCGTAGGCCCCCTGGGCCTAGGCCATCCACTCCCACGCGACACGCCGGCCCGCTCCCGAGTTGTCACAGGAACGGCGAGCTCGGCCGTCCGTCTCGACTCGGACGGCCCGGATCGTCCGCACGCGGCGCACGGGAGGGCTATTGGCTCAAGGGGACGACGGACGAATCCTCGTACTGCCAGCCGCGAGCCCACGAGAGGGGGGTGCTGCCCTTGCACGTGCTGGGCACCGTCAGCTTCGGTCCCGGCTCTGATGCCGTTCGCCGCGCACGGCGCACTCGGTACGAAGACTGGAAGGAGAGGGTTCCTCCTCGGTCCTCTCCTCCTTGTGGCAGGCTGATTGTGTTGGCCCGTGCAGTTTTAATTCGAGATGGGGTAAACTAGTGCGATTCAAGCAAGTTTCGAAATGGTCCGTGCAGGAGAAAGTACAATTTACTCTCTTTTTTATGCAAAGTACAAGTTACTCTTAACTAACCTTAACTTAATTTGTTCGGTGGAAAAAGCTTAACACTCAATAAAAACATACTTTTATATGTTTTTTATAAGGTACTTTTATATGTTTGACAATGCCAAAACCGTATAGTAGGTGCCGTGATGGGACTGGGACTTAAACACGGTTGGAGGTCTTGTTGCAAAAGGATGACTGCTATAGGTCGTGGTGTCGTATGGCAAGACTATATGACGTCGATTTATTTGGCACCAAGCATCAACCAACACCATCGTTCACATTTCACTCGACTTCTTCGTCAACATGATGCAGTGTCACTATCTTGTCCATATATACCACATTCATATAAAAAAAACATCGCATCTATGCATCGACAAAATGTTTTCATTGCTTGAATGCAAGAGCGCAAATATGTCATTTATGTCGTATGTCCATTACAAATACTAGCATCCATATTAATACCACAATACAGATAGTACTAAAAATCATCACTACTCCTCTCGCATACAACTATTCCTTTTTAGTTCCAAAAGAGAATACATGTACATATATAAAAAGGTGACTAAAATTTGCAACAATGCTAAGAGGAATACATGTACATGCTTCCACATTGACTATATATAACAATAATTTCATCAAACATAATCAAATCTCAGTCTATAGCCCTTTTACTCGTATTAGGATTATGTCAGTGAAAAAATGACCAACAAATAAATATTTGTAGTTTTGCCGTGCGTTGTGATCGGATGTGGCCTAGCACTCAATGACACATGATTTATACTGGTTCAGGCAACGTGCCCTACGTCCAGTTTTAGTCGGTCGGTGACTTTATTTCTGAGCCCAGGTGCTCGAAGTTTGCTGTGAGGTTACAAACGAGTAGAAATGAGAAGGGGGGTGTTAAAGGCCCGGTCGGACTCTGAATCGAATGGAAGAGAGTGATGGATGCTCTAACGTGCGCTAAGTATTAGAGCGTATGCTCTGAGTAGCTTTCGAGTTCTAGAGCTATTGAGTTGTTCGAGTTCTCAGGTCCTCGAGTGCTCGAGTCCTCTAGCCTCCTCCCGTTGGGAGAGAGCGCATCCCCTTTTATAGTTGAAAGGGATGGCCTTACAAGTCAGAGAGAAAGAAAGAGAGTGTATACGTGTCTTATCTAGTCTTGTTGCCCACGCTGTTGGGTACGAGATGGTCGTCAACGCGCTACAATACTGTTTATGTATGGACACATCTGGCAGGCTCTACCGTGTTCGCATGGTACGGCAAACGTCGGCGCCTACAATACTGTTTGCGCTCCGACGCGTCTGGAAGGTTGTATAGTGCCCGTCTGGCATGGTCTGGTGGCACCGTCCTGCAGGTGCGCAGAGCATGGTAGGGTACGGTCCTCGGTATTGCGGTTGACTTGAGCGTCTTACCTTATCTGCTCCGCCTAATCTCCGGGCCCTCACCGAGCGGGCGTCCCCGGTCAGTCGTTCCTAGTCGGTCCCGACCGTGTCGGTCGGGAAAGAACAGCGAGCAGAGGTCTGGCGTATCCTCGATCGGAGTCAGACTGCGATCCCACCTTGGCTAGGCCTTCCGGTTGGGGACCGGATCGTGGTCTCGGTCTGTCATTATATATCTGGGCCGCCCCATGCGCGAGTTGTCGCTGTACCGCCTGCTGGGTCGGGTTTTGCAGGGAAGCGGGTCCGTTGGGGACCCTGGGTTTATGAACCCGACAGATTATATATGAATATAATGTCGGTAAAAGAGGCAAAACTAATGGACAAAACCTGAGAGAGAGTAAAGGAAGGTCACCTTGTATAATCGGATTCCACCTAGATTCCCTTTGATCTAGTCCCGGTTTTTATGAATCTACATAGGGAAGGTCAAGAAGGAGAGAGAATAGGGAGGAGAGATGCTGCTAAGGATACAACAAAAGGGAGTAGTTGGCTTGGTGTGTGTAAGTGGTTAGAGCATCTCTAGCAGTTCCCCAATATCACTTGTCATCCCCATAAAACTGTCATATTGGGAGAGATAGCATATTTTTCCTTCTCCAGCAGTCCCCCAATAGCCCTCCTTTTTTTTGGTGGCCATCAATATCTTGCCCATCTCCCCTCAAATGAAGGGGGAGTTGCATCTCCCCCAATAGTCTGGGGCATGGAAACCGCCACTCCTTCCACTTGAGGATGTGCCACCCGCGGCGATGGTGGCAGAGTGCGCGCCGCCATGGCCTTCTCCTGTGCCACCGAGTGCACACTCCCTCGGCTGCGCGTGGTGGGTGGCCCGCCGCCTCTCCCTCTCGGGTGCCGACGACAGAGTGTCGTGGCCCGCGGCCTTGCCCGCCTCCTTCGGTCGTAGATCCGGTGAGGTTAGCCGGAGCCCCGACGGCGTGCTCACGACAATGGCCATGGGCGGGCGAAGGCGCCATGGTGTCGGTCATGCAGCGAACGCGGTGGTTTGATTCTTGGTGGTGGTGGACGCTGAAGCCAAGGCCGCGAGGCTGCGACGGAGTGGAGCTAAGCGGGCGCCTCGGCCTTGACTGAGCGATGCGATGCGATGAGAAGATGAACGGAAGAGAAGAGGAAAGGAAAAAAATTAATTGATACTGGCAGGTGGGTCCCACATTTTTTAGAGAGTTTTTAGTGATCTGCTGGAGCATCTCCTCCAATAATCTAAAAAAATAGTATTGGTGACCACCAATACCATCCTATTGGAGATGAAGTATTAGGAGACTGCTCAAGATGCTCTTAATAGGGTGTTTGGTGTGAGAAATTGGTTAGTCCATCTTTTCATTCCTTATTTCTTTGTTTAATTTGTGGAATGCAATGGATTGATGTATCATCAACTCATTCCTCTCATAAGCTAATAATTAGTACTTGTATAAAAAATGAAGTCATTCCACCAAATTTATGAAACTAAAATTGTTTGCTTCTTTGAACAAACACACTTTCCACACGGCACCACAACCTTTAATGCCATCAGAACACAACACGACAGGCACCATACTTTACATGCACGGTGCAGTGTACAATGATTTTCGGATGGTTTTGAATAATTTAATAGTGTTCTTTGAGAGAGAATAAGCTGAAATAACGTGAAACAGCTAAAAGTGTATCAGCCGAACAGTGGGTGTCATGCAGTGCCCGGTCACACGTAAGCATGGTGTCGTGCTAGTAATTGCCGTATTAACAAAGCACAACACCAAAAAGCATATGGTACCACCAACAATGCTAAATAATGCCAGTTTTTGAGCGCTCACACATTAATGGTAGCATCAACAATGTTAATAGTATAACATATGGTTTAATGATAACTATTGCTAAATCTTTTTTTACCATTGCTTGCTTAACATTGTCGAATATTGTCAATTTTCAAGGGTCACACAATAATGATAGATCAATAATATATCAACTATCGATGTCATGTATTCTATATTTACTTCTAGCCTCGGATACTAAAAGAATGTCTCATTAAACTATCTCATAATTAACAAAAAAATATATAAATAATTATAAATATTTATATTATTAGATTTCTTATGAAATATTGATATCGGTTATAGTGTTTAAACTAAGTACTCATATAGTCGTACTTTGAACTTCCTCCATACCTAAATAAATTAATTTATATAAATCATTTTTATATTTAACTAAATTTATATAAAAGAGTATAAATATATATGCTATCAAATAAACACATGGTGTATACATTTATACAAATTTGGTTTCATAAATCTTGATGCTATTTTTCGTAGAAATTCGTTCAAACTTAGAAAGATTTAACTTAAGATAACTTTAAGAATTGATTTATAGTAGGACGAATGGAGTATTAATTTTGAGACTACACACTATTTGCTTGAACTTATCAGTCCGGCCTATCAGCCATGATATAATATTTTTTCCTCACAACAAAACAGTATCAGCCGACTTATCAGCCGTAAAACCACCAGCCGAATAGAAAAATGGTAATACTAAACTGTACTTCCATATTTTGGTGGTTTGTTCTCATATGATGCATTAGTAAACTTATTTAAGGTTCGCACCATTATCGCGACGTAAAAAAAAAAACCACATATAAAACTATGCGAAAGATCATCACGACGTGTACGCATGGCGTATCAAAGCATCCACTTGCAACACTTTCTCCAAAATAATCCACATGGACCTTCTTGGAGGAGTCAGTCAAAACTTCAAAACCTTCAAAGTCACAATACATTCAGATTTATTCTTTTTTTAATTAATAAAGAGGGTATAAAGGGGAAGAAATAAATCTACCCTTTTTGAGATATTTTTTTACTGTCTCCGAGAAGCTATTCTTGGCTTCCCCATATAAACCAAAAGAGAAAAAAAAGGGGGAAAAGAAAGCAAGGAGCACCGCACCACGCCACTCCACTCCACTCCCCTCCCCTCGATCCAGCCATGGCGGCCTAGGCCCCCCTAGGGTTCCCCGTCAGCCCCACCCAGGCGCCTCCTGCCGCTTCCGCCGCTCCCCACCCGCTGCCCGATTCGGCCGCCGGCGTCGAATGGGAGGCCACCTGGTGCTCGGAGCCCGGTGTGACCGCGCGCTGCCGACGCGGCCGGAGGTTCCCTGAGCTCGGCGGCCGAGGGGGACTCTCGGCGGCGGCGCCGGCGCTGCCTGAGGCGAGGGGGGTTAGGGCGCGTGGCTGGTTCGGGGCGCGCCGCGCGTGCAATGGGGGATTTGAGGCGGTTCCTGTGAGTCACCGCGGCGGGTCTTGGTTCTGCGAGCGCGTGGCCTGTGCTCGTGAAGGTGGGGTTGTCTAGCTGCTCCTTGATCGGATGAGCTCAGCTCCGGCGTCCCGCCTCGGTTTCTCCGCGCGTTTGCTCCGTCGGTTGCCCAAAACCCAGCTTCTTGGATCAGGCCGTGCTCATTTCAGCGCTTTTCTTCGGTTCTTTGGGGAAAGGCTGGAGCTTTGAGGTGTCGCCTGGCGAGGGTGCGCAGCCGAGGATTTCCGGGCGATGAGGTCGGCCATGGCGCGCGTTTGCCGCGACAGTCCGGGGTTCGGGTAGCCGGTTCTTGAAGCGGATTTGGCTGCTGCTGCGTGGGAAGGGGGAGGCGGCGGCGGCAGCAGCAGCAGCAGAGGAAGGGTTGCTCTGAAGCGGAAGGGAAGCAGGCTGGCATTGCTGCCGGGAGCATGGTGAGGTGCTAAGGAGGAGCAGCTCCCGCAGTCGGTCATTCTCGCCGGCCGCACCTTGGTGTTCTTGTCCAAGGTCGTACTGGTGGTGGGAGATGAACCTCTCCCCGCCCAAGATGTCGGAGCCATCCCCTGAAAGTGACGGTATATCTCATATCACAATTTCGGCATTGATTCAGTTCAGAACTTCTCAACTTGTGTTACTCTCTGCATGATTTAGTGGATTATGCAATGCTGTCATTGTGCATTGATGTTTCCAAACAAATAAGCAAAAATGGCTTGCTCTTGTATATGCATGATTACATTCATTCAATCATATTCTTCACTTACTTGCACAAAAGAAAAGGTTCATGCATTGCTCGGCTTCACTCATGGTTCACATGTTGTAGTATTATTGGTATTCACTGAACCTCCTCTTGTCTGTAGCCAAGTACGAATAGTAGCTTCACATGAACTCTGCTTTCTGGTGGCTTCTTGTTCCACTCATGTGTGTTTGGCATTTTGCAGGGGAACAAAGGTGTCTGAACTCAGAGCTATGGCATGCATGCGCAGGGCCCCTTGTGTCCCTGCCTGTGGTTGGGAGCCGGGTCGTCTACTTTCCTCAGGGCCATAGTGAGCAGGTCGGTCACTCAGCAGTATCTTTGAATAAACTAGATATGGCCGAGTTTGTTGACTAAGACTATCAGGTCTGCAAATGAGGAATAAAAAGAATCACTTGAGCTGCTAACTTTCTGGTTCTTTTGGTTGTATGTGTCAAAAGAATCGAGTAGACATAACACTTCTGAAGATTCAACTGAAAAATTACTTTGCCCAACTATACACATAAAGATATCTTGTATTCAAATAATCAAATTTGTTCAAAGACTGTTATCGCTGAAGTCGCTTTTTAAGTCAATCTAGTTTTGCACAGGTTTATTTGTAGAGAATCACTTGCTCTCGTGCCTTTGTGCTTAAGAGGTTCTTTCGTTTGATTTTATTTCCATGCAGGTTGCTGCATCAACTAATAAAGAAGTTGATGCTCAGATCCCAAACTACCCAAACCTACCTCCGCAATTAATCTGCCAGCTTCATAATGTCACAATGCATGTAAGTTTGAACATAGTGGATCACCATCTAGTCTTTTAAGAAAATTATGAAATAATTTCTTTGTTAATGCAGGCTGATGCACGGAGACTGAAGAGGTTTATGCCCAGATGACACTGCAACCATTGAGCCCGGTATTTTACCAATTACCACTTAGCTCTATGCTTTTAACCTGGATTCTCATGAAAATTTCATTCAAAAGGTATTACAATGTCTATACACTCATCAATTGATTCCATGTACAGGAAGAGCAAAGGGACCTTTTCTTCCAATTGAGTTGGTGCTGGTAGTAAGCAGCCAACTAATTACTTCTGCAAGACATTGACTGCAAGTGACACTAGTACCCATGGTGGATTCTCTGTTCCGCGCCGAGCAGCAGAGAAAGTCTTCCCCCCATTGGTTTGTTTTTTTTTAAGATTTCAACTGAAAATTAAGTTTCGTTAAGCTCGATAGATTTATAAGAAATGGTTGTGCTTTTCTCTTGAAAAAAACTAATGCATTCGACCATGTGCAGGATTTTTCACAACAGCCTCCAGTGCAAGAGCTGGTTGCAAGAGATCTGCATGATAATGAATGGAAATTTCGCCACATTTTTCGTGGTATGTACTTAAATTATGGTAGCAAATGGAGAAATGATGCTGTTTGATTAGTGAACAAGTGGAATGGAACTTTAGCAATCAATAAGGAAGGGCGAAAAAATGTTACATTAGCGGCTTTCACTACTTACATATCTCAACTGTCTGTGAACAAGTGTGATTTTGCTTAGGTAGTTAAGTTAATTTAGTTAGTCTGGAAAATGTTGTATTGATAATATTTCTTTACCTCTGGATGTCTAGTGAAGTTATTGATACACCAAATTATATTCTGGGCTGTCTTGGTTGTTCTTTTTGTATCTTAATGTGATGCTTTGGCCCTTGCATGTGTTGTGCAGGTCAGCCAAAAAGGCATCTACTGACGACTGGTTGGAGTGTTTTTGTAAGCGCGAAAAGACTAGTAGCAGGGGATTCTATCATATTTATCTGGTATTTTCTACTTTTAATTTGAAACTGAACTTTATTCTAGTTTGGTTAAAGCTTCTGAGGTTGCTGACATGGCAAATCCTTTTTGTTTTTCTTTTCACCAGGAATGATAATAACCAACTTCTCTTGGGAATTCGTCGTGCAAATCGTCCACAGACTGTAATGCCTTCTTCTGTGCTATCAAGCGATAGCATGCACATTGGTCTTCTTGCTGCAGCAGCTCATGCTGCAGCCACAAACAGTCGTTTCACTATTTTCTACAACCCCCGGTACGTATGCTATGATCATACCATATTATACTTACCTTGTTTGTGCACTTAAGTAACTTGGTCACCCTTTGTCAGGGCTAGCCCTTCTGAGTTTGTCATTCCACTGGCTAAGTATGTGAAAGCTGTTTACCACACGCGTGTGTCTGTTGGAATGCGGTTTCGGATGCTTTTTGAGACAGAGGAATCAAGTGTCAGACGGTGAGTTTAAACTTATGAAGTGTACACAGCATGGGAACTATGTGCGTCTTATGGTTGCCTCTTCTTTCAGATACATGGGTACGATAACAGGCATAAGCGATCTGGACTCAGAGCGCTGGCCAAATTCACACTGGCGTTCTGTGAAGGTGAATTCTTTAAAACTGTTATATGGTTACAATTTACAAAACAATGGTCGATATCTTGTCTAGTGAAATTTTAATTATTCAATTTTCAAAGCCATCTGTTGTTGCATGCTCTATGTACCCTATGTGAGAACATTTTTTTTTGCGTCGAATGATGGTTTCTTTTCCTTTGGGTTATTGATACTTAGGTTGGTTGGGATGAGTCTACAGCTGGTGATAAACAGCCAAGAGTTTCACTCTGGGAGATTGAGCCACTGACAACCTTTCCGATGTACCCAACTGCCTTTCCATTAAGGCTAAAGCGTCCGTGGGCTTCAGGACTACCTATGTTCAATGGTAGGCTAACTATTGACCAGAACACTCAGTATTCATGGTAACGGTAACCAATTTCTCTTTGTATATGCAGGTGGGAGGAGCGATGAGTTCGCTCGTTATTCTTCTCTCATGTGGCTTCGAGATGGAAACAGAGGGGCTCAGTCACTGAACTTCCAGGGACTTGGAGCATCACCATGGCTTCAGCCAAGAATAGATTATCCATTGTTGGGTCTGAAGCCAGATACTTACCAGCAGATGGCTGCTGCCGCACTGGAAGAAATTAGAGCTGGGGATCATTTGAAGCAGACATCTTCTTTCCTGCCAATCCAACAGACTCAAAATTTGAATGGTGGATTAGATCCTTTGTATGGAAATCCTGTTCTACAGCAGATGCAGTTCCAATCTCAGCAGTCACCCCTGCAAGCTGTGCAGCAAGGTTATGGTCAGAATGCAAGCGACTCTGGGTTCCTTCAAAATCAGCTGCAGCAGCTGCAGCTGCAAAAGCAGCAGGAGCCACCACCACAGCAGCAGCAGCAGCAGACACAAGTTCTGCAGCAACAATCGCATCAGGAAATGCAACAGCACCTCTCAGCTAGTTGTCATGATATTGCTAATGTAGCTTCTGGTGTGTCCGAGTCTGGATCTGCTTGTCAATCACAATCTTCTTTGCTTTCTGGGTCATCGTTCTATCAACAGAACATCTTTGATGGAAACAATGGTCCAGATCTGCATCTGCACAACAGTTTCCACAACTTTTCAAGCCAAGAGTCCTCCAACCTTCTTAATCTCCCAAGAAGTGGCCAATTAATGGTATCAGAGGGATGGCCTTCAAAGAGGTTGGCCGTGGAATCTCTTGCTGGTCATGAGCTCCAACCTGTGCAGCCCAAGCTTGAGAAAGTGAATCACCAGAGTAATGTACCTCACATTTCTGGCACCTTGCCGCCACTGTCAGCAAGAGACGGTTCTAGTGCCCAGGCTTGTGGTACAAATGTTCAGAGTCAC
This sequence comes from Miscanthus lutarioriparius, assembly GCA_904845875.1. Taxonomy (NCBI): domain Eukaryota; kingdom Viridiplantae; phylum Streptophyta; class Magnoliopsida; order Poales; family Poaceae; genus Miscanthus; species Miscanthus lutarioriparius. Next base: position 238,126 of record CAJGYO010000201.1, read on the forward strand.
CTGCTTTCATCATCATTTGCAATCCATGATGGCTTGTCAACCGTCAGGAGTGGTGGTGTTGGCAGTGGAACTGATGCGACAACCATAGCTTCGTTGAGATATGGTGACATGAATTTGCTACCTGAAAACTCCATAGCAACTTCCAGTTGTTTGGGTGAATCAGGAACCTTCAATTCTCTTGACAATGTTTGTGGTGTAAACCCATCACAAGGTGGAACCTTCGTGAAGGTATGTGTTCCTACTTGTGCTGTATATTTCTTCAAATCCATCAAAGGGCATGTGAAGTTGCCAAGTTAGTAACTGCAAGAGCACTTTGTTTTGCGGAGGTAAAAAGGTCCATTTTGGTGTGTTGTCGGGTTGATGGTTCACAAAGCAGTCAATTAAATCTTCAAGTTCTACGCTTGTCGAGTGATCTTCAAGTTCTTCAAGTTCGTAACTGCATCACATCCTTTTGACGCCTTCTGTTCCCTTTTTGTTCCACCACTAGGTTTACAAATCAGGGTCCCTCGGGAGATCGCTCGACATCACCAGATTCAGCAGCTACTACGAGTTACGTAGCGAGCTCGAGCGGTTATTTGGTCTTGAAGGCCAACTGGAGGACCCTGTAAGATCAGGCTGGCAGCTTGTATTCGTCGACCGGGAAAATGATATTCTTCTCGTCGGCGTGACGACCCGTGGCAGGCACGTGCATGCAGAACTATCTTCCTTTTGCGTATACATATTTATCTGGTCTGAATTTTCACTCAGCGTGATCATCGTTGGACCCCATGTTTTTTCCAGGGAGTTTGTGAATAGCGTATGGTGCATAAAGATCCTCTCGCCACAAGATGTGCAGCAGATGGTCCGCAGCGGAGGCGACCTTCTGTCTACACCTGGAGCGAGGATGCTGCAGAGCAGTGTCTGCGATGACTATTCTGCAGGCCACGACATGCAGAACATCACCAGCAGCATTGCACCTGTGGTGCCTCTGGACTACTGAGACTGAGATGAAGACCGGAATCTGAAGTTCTGAACCAAAACCAGCAATTCAGCACCGGAGGATTGCCATCTACAAGTCGTTTCAGTTCCTATGATCATCTCTCAAGTCCTGTTGGTCAGAAATAACCTAGCCGTTAATATAGCTAGATGATCCATTGTATCATTATGGTAATGGACATGTTGTACGGTAGCTACTGTAGCTATGAAAGTATGAATGCAGGCACTCACTGTAGAGGTGACCTAGCCCTGTAGTTCTCTCTATTATCTACGCATATCTAAAACAGATGGTTCCATGTGGCGCCTAAACTATTGAAACCTGTCACTGCTGCCTATGTTAATTTTTTTTCAACTCAATTTGCGGTTGTTTGATCTTGCTGCATGCCATACAAGTCAATTTTTTGTCCTGTTTGTAATTCAGTAGTCTGTACCAGGCTTTGACCTGTTAATCCGCGACTTTCATGTCTACCAAACAACGATTTCTATGGAATCAGGGTATAGCATAGAAGAGGAACCCATTTTAGGGATTCCTAAGCTCCCTCTTAGCCCCCCATGTGCCATTAAGAATGCTGGAATCATCTTAACACTTGAAGGGTCAATCTCTGAAATTTCTAGTAATCAGAGTAATTTATTCGATGGTTTTACTATGGCTTGGATTAAAAAAAAATAGTAACATGTGTTTGTAAATAGTGAGATTGCTCCAGAATTGACAGTGGCTTCTCCTGGTTCTACTAGAAATGTACACCAGTTAAAAACAGAACTTTACACATCTGCAGCATTTGGCTACAGCCCAGATTGCTTGCTAGAACTCAGTTTGAGTTCAGAATTGACAGTGTCTCCTGGTTCTAGAAATGTACACCAGAACTTTTACACATCCGCATTTGGGTACATCCCAGTTCTGTCGATGAGAACATTCCCTATTTCCCTATTTGGGTGACAATCTAGTTCGCAGATTGTACAGACAGGGCAAGCACCACATTTCTCAGTGGCCCGACGTGAATGCGCTCACGCTGCATTTTTTTTTTCTCGAATAAGCAAAAAGTTTTACGTATCATTGTATTAAGATCGAGAAGGGTGCGTGGTTACAACGACGCGCCACCGCAATGGCACACTGGGGATGGTGAAAGGATTTAATCACTGCCCTGCGCTCACGCTGCAGTCAGTCGAAGAGCTAGGCTGAAGCTGAAAAACTCCGGAGCTGATCGCAGGAACCAGGTCAAAGCATGCATGGAAGTAGGGAGAGTAGACATGCTTGCATGCAACCGGTCAAAGCCACAAGAATTCAGCTAGGAAGCATTGCCAGCTGATTTGCAAATTGTTTGTTTAGATGTATGATTCTGCATTTTCTACCATCAATGGCCCCTGGAATCACTAATATTTACATAGGCAAGCAGTGGAGAATGGAGCCTGCTCCAACAGACTACCGGCTGTCCTGATCCTTGGCAACAACACTTGTTCCATTTAGTTTCTGAACATGTAGGGCGGTTTAAAGAGTAGATTATCTGAACATCAGATGGCTGCAGGCCAAACTAGACAACCAGCTCAGGATTACACAAAGGCAGACGGCATCTAAACCACAGCGACGAGCAGCTAGCAGTGCCCTGGGACTGGGATAAACATGAACCAGGGATGAATTTTCATGTACTTACAAATTAAGCCCATGCCATTGCCCTGATATACTGCCATCAGCTATGGAATTGGAACAGAGAATCAGAGATGAATGTCAGCCCTTGTTCCAGAGCGTGGTAGCTACACTAGAGGAACCAGGCGCAGCATCGCCGGAGCCGGCACGGCTCACGGCCGGTCTTGCGGATGCGCTCCACCTGCTGCGCCAGCCGGGGCGCCTGCCGGCTCCGGCGCGCCTCCACCCTCGCCTGCTTCCCCTCCACCTTGTGGCTCAGTGCCGACAGCCTCCTGGCCAGGTCCTGCTTCGCCCGGGCTTTCATCTGCTCTGCCTGTGCCTGAACCATTCGGTCCAATATACTCATCAGAGTGAGAATTGCTGAATAGGAGTACTCCATCCATGAATTCGAACCAATGCAGCTAACAGAGAATGTTGTTCAGAGATTGATTGAAAGAAGGAAACTCGAAAAAGTTCAGAAATAGAAAAATTGAATGAATGGAACTGACCTCGGCCTGCCTCAGCTTGGCTTCGAATTTGGATTTCTGTAAGCTTTCCCACTCCTGTATCTTCACCTCCTTCCTCTGGTAACTGATCATGCACATGATAAGGAATTAGAAGTCACTCAATTAGTATGTGATCAGAACAATTCCTGGAGATTTCTTTACCAAGTTAGCATCAGCAACAGAGATTCAAAGCGTTTTCAATGAAAATTCTTGTCAAGGGGAATTTTATTTTTTTTTAAAAAAATTTTTTGCTCACCGTGACGCGAGTTTACACTTTTTGGACGCTTCCCATGCCGTGGCGCGAGCTTCGAACGCCTTCCTCTTGATCTCCTCGTCGATGTCACCGGCGCCCTTCTCCGGGGAGGCGGCGGCGAGGAGGCTCTCCTCCTTGCTGGCCCACGACGCGATGTTCATCTTGCCGAGCTGCAGGCCGAGCGCGGCGATCTCGCGCCGCGTCCTGAGCCGGAGCTCCCGTTCCGACGCGGAGGCCGACGACGACGCCGACGCGCAGCCGCCGCCGCCCCTGGGGCTGGACGGCACCGAGCAGAGCGGGCTGAGCGACGGCGTGACGGCGCCGGCAGGGGTGCCGCTCCGCGACTGCTCCTGGCTCGCGATCGGCGTCATCTCCGTCCCGACGTCCCGCATCGACACCGACGGCGCGAAGCGGAGCTTCTTGTGCGGCGGCTTGCTCGCCGGCCCGCTCACCGACGACGACGGCGACGAGGACTTGGACGACAGCTCGGTCAGCGCGCTCGCGGCCGCGCCGCTGGCCCTGGACGCCGTCGCGGACTCCGGCGCGACGCGGCCGCCGGGGCATGGCGGCGCCGCCGCGGCGGCGGGCTTCTTGGAGAAGATGGGGTTGGAGTGCACGACGTGGCGCCCCGCGATCCACTTCTCCGCGTCGTTCCACTTGGATGGCACCTGCTGCCGGAAGAACGGCGCGGACACCGCCACCGTCGTAGCCGGCACGGCCGCCCTCTCCTCCTTGCAGAACTCGAAGTTGCCGCCGGCGCCGGCTCCGTTCTCGATGCCGCTGTCGCTGCCACTCCCACCGCAGCTGCGGCTGCGCGCCGCCCTGCCGTGGCTGGCGTCGGAGCGCGACCGGGAAGAGTCGGACCGGTGGTCCTTGGGGTACTCTGCAGGGCGCAGGCGATCGAATCGCTCACTTCGCTCATCGAGCAACGTGCGGCTGCTTGCGAAAGACGGAATCTTTACGCGTGGCGTCAGAGTGTCAGAGGGAGCAACGCACCTTCGTCGAGCTCTTGCGGCAGGAGGCTGTTGTTGGGGTGGTCATCGTCGTCGTCGAGCCTCGACGGCGGCGACGCTCGCGGCGACTTGCGAGTAGACTCGTCCTTGTGGCCGGAGCCCAGCAGCTTCATCCTGAGCTTGGTTGGAGAGATGACCCCCATCTGCATCCAGAATCCATCCATCACACAAGAACAGTATCCATGGGAGTATACTAGTAAAAATCTCAGCACTACGCCAGCATTAGCAGATTTTTAAAGCGGTCAATGACGCAGTTACCGAGAGGCAATTGATGTGTGTGTGTTTGTGTGTGACAGTGTGAGAGAGAGGGGAATCAAGGAAGGAAAGCTGTAAAATGTAGTGGTAGCAGTACTTTTAATGTCACTGTAAATGGCTGCTAGTAAATCTGTGCCTTCTGCCTTGCTGCTGCAGATAACACATAGTGTATGGGTCAACTATCTGCTCCATACAGTACCAGAAATAAAGCTGTTCATTTGACCCAACCCAACCTCAGCAAAAAAATGACGAAGAGGGAGAGAATATGGCATCACAGGCCATCAGCAAAGCTTCAGCGAAGGCAGGAAGAAGAAGACGAAGAACTGACGCAAGAACCGAAGATAAATGGACAAGTTGCAACCATACAGTACGTGCTACTGCTAGTCTGTAATCCATTTGCTTCAGTCGCATTGCTACTCCACTCACCTCTCTCTCTCTCTCTCTCTCTCTCTCTCTCTTTTTTTTTTTTTTTGAGAATACTCCACTCACTACTCTAGTACCAAGAACGACAACAATCCGGAAGCGAAGCGATGCAGAGCATTGGAAAGCAATGGCCGTTACCTGAACTTTGTGTATCCTCTCGTACCCCATGGCCACAAAACCTCTCTTGTGCTCTCTCTCTCTCTAATCTCAGTAGTATGTGTGTGTGTGCTGCATAGCACAAGAAGAGAGGACGGAGGTTCGTTCGTCCGCGCCCAAATGTGGCGACCGCGCGCACAAGAGAGGGGAGTTTAGTTTTATATTGAGTGGAGGAAGGGAGGGGGCGACTAGCGAGGGAGGCGCGCAAGGCAAGCAAAGCAACAGGAACAAGACGACGCCGGCAATGGCATTGGAGACGGAGCTGAGCGAGCGTGCGGGATCCAGTGCGGACCACCAGTCACCACGGGGCGGGTCCCCTCATTCTCGGCAGCTTGGACCGTGTGGCCGGCGCTCGGCGGGAGGGACCGAGGGAGCACCACGTAGTGCACCTTCCTCTCCGCTTCACCTTTCGTTTCCATGAATGGATTTTCTTCTTCTTTTCGACATAAGGTTTTCCATGGATAATACTACCAACTTACGAGGGTTTTTATTTACTCAACCAAAGCTGCAACAAATTTGGGTCGAAATCCAAACTATTTCTGGCGAGGAGACTGTCCCTAAGAAAGTCTCTCAAATGATTTTCAAATTTTCTACCTCTCAATGTGTTACATTGTGAACACCTTCACCTTAGACACTGAGTTAGCTTTTCAAAACCATTTCTTAAAACACTTTCACTTGCTTCCTCACCGCGTCACTAGGTCCAATATATATGCAAAGTTAGTTCAAGCCTAGTGGCACTAGATAACCGATCCGTCTTTGCTTTAGAGTTCTCCTCTTAATAGTACAAATATCTATAATAAACCTAATCATATGCTCTATTGCATCTCGGCCGACAAAATAATAGCCCATAACATATACCTTTGCCTTCACCTTTGGGCTTGGTTTCATTTTCTTCTTCTTCTCCAAGTTTGAGCCTTGGCTTGATATTGATCACCACCATATCATAGCATTGATCATCACATCATATGGACCCTAGCTCAATCACAACTGAATGAAAAGCATTAGTCCACTAGTTGTCACTCACTTACCAAAATCAAACATAGGGCTTTCAAGTAGCGTGGCTCGTCGGTCATCGTCACACCGGTGGTCTGAGGTTCGCCACACCCCCTCCCCCGATCGGAGGTCTGCCTCCTGCTCGAAGCTCCATAGCCGCCCCCTACTTGCGCTTCTACCGGCGCCCTCATTGGAGCTCCGCCGACACCGCCACGCCTGAGAGCTGTCTGCTAGCCCCTTTGCTGGGAGATCCATTGTCGCGCCCCTGCTCAGAGAACCACTAGCTAGACCTACTTAGTGATTTTCTAACCTCCTTGTCAAGCTCCTTCCCGACACTGCCCTAATCATTTCTCGCCCCAACCGACACCGCGCCGACACTTGCCTTAGGTAAATGACGACGAGGAGGCCCCAACGAACGAGCTCATGGGCTCACAGCCCCTCCCCGTGTGGATCGATAACGGCTTGAGGAAGAAGATAACATGTGCAGAAAAAAGGATGAATATGTATTGGGAGATTCACATGTGGGGGCATAGATGGCATGTGTGGCAGAACCGCCTAATCTAATGCCCTCTCAAGGGTATTTGTCCTCCATTAGACACTAAGTACCCAAGAGAGTGCACTAAATTGTGTTGTTCCGTCGAGCACACCCCAAGGGAGAACTCGAAAATCCATATTTTTTCATCAGGATCATAAATGAGGGAATAAAGCTTACAACAATCATAACCATTTTTTACATCACTTTACTACAACATTAGAGTACTTAACCAAGTTGAATGCAATAGCGGAATTAAGATAGTTTTAAATGTAAAAGAGTTTATACATTTTAAGTTCACAAGTTTTATCTTGCAGCGGAAAATAACACATGATCAGAGTTACAACGGAAACAAAAATTAATTTAATGACATAGTGAAGCATTAACATAGTAACCATTTATATACAAGATATGCTAGCAGATTTTATATCTTTTCTTATAAAACCTTTAGTTAGGGTTATAAATAAACACTATGATCGTAGCGTGAAAGGAATCCTCTCTGAGCCTATCAGGAGGTTTCCACACATAAGAGTCAGCTCTAGCATCCACATGTCACCTGCAATAGGAGGAATAAAACCCTGAGTACTCGATTGTACTCAGTAAGACTTATCCGATAGGAGAAAAGTAAAAGAGAGGATATGTAAAGCTTATTTGGCTTACTAGTTATTGCATTTGCAGGAAGCATTACTAAACGTGCGTCCTTATATTAAATTTTATTAGCAGTCATTATTAGTTCATTAACTATCTATTCTATGTAAGCACCTATACTACTTTCAAGCAGGTGGTAAGCAATCAGAACCATTTTAGCACCTTTCAAGTTCTAGTTCTTATTACGGTGCTAGATCATAGCCAAGTCGTACCGTCTCACAGACACGGCGATTCACGAATCAATGTATCCCAACTGGGTACCCCGAAACACACGCCTCGCTTGTACCCTAGGCACAAACGAGACTAACCCATTCCACTCCTGTCGAGGGGTCTAGGTCCCCGTCCAAACTTGGACTCCAAGCCCCCACACTTGAGACCCGGTCTCAGCATGGTGCTTAGACCTCCACCTTTCCCCACCTCCAATCAGTCGGCTCAGAAAGAGCCGGAACCCACGACAAGAGCGCAACGAGCCTTCCTGCTCCCATAAGTAAGTATGTGCTCAGGATAATAAGTCTATGACCTGACTACCATCCACAGCAACGAACGGTCCTCAATCAACACATGCGGAACAAGTACAATACGAGCCTCGCTCGAATGCCTAACCAAGTCTAGATTCAAAGTACCATTCCGTTCGGTCTCTAATTATCCTTCATATATATTCCATGTGATAATAATATAATAATAACAATAATATCTTTTCTATCTCTTGCGAGTGACAAGTAATCACTCAACTTCTACCGGATCCTATAGCATAGCAATCTACACGATCCTAACATACTAGTAGGACTCATAGGGTAAGGATATATATATATATATATGCAAGTGGTTTTCATCCAACTCCTTAAAACTTAATGCATAAGTATAAAATAAAGTGTAGAATAATAGGGGTTATGCACCAGGGCTTGCCTAGCCAAGATATAACTAAGGATTTGCATTCCACCGTGGCGACATGCTCACCAAGGCACCATCCTCCTGCTACTCCGATCGTCTCCATGATCCATTGTCATTCCTATTATAATATACATAGATGCAACGCAGAAAACATAATTAACCAATGGCAACCGCAACTCTTAAAAATACGATTACGCCTCTCATGCTAACGACCTAGCTTTATCAGCTAACACACTAGGCTACGTATCCATGTTGCCAAATAAGGCGTTATTTCCCAACAAATGTTTCCATTTTACCATCCCGAGGTGTTTCAGCATTGCATTGATTTAATATGTATATTCGAACTAGGGATCATTACCTATCTTAGCAAACTAATTATTATGGAGCTACAAAAATTACAATGAGCACCTAATAATGTTAAAAATTTACTGTAAAATTTTTAGAGCCAACACTATCATCAATTTATTACAAAAATTCCTACAAGTTTATATCTTAACAATATTAAGCATCTTAATTTAATTAGATAACTCCTGAAAATACTATGAACTATGCGAACAAAATATACTAGTAAATAGATCATAATTTTAGAAACCTAACAAAATTAATTTCATAATTTTTAGACATCCACATGATTTTATATTAATTACCAAAGATCAGCTCAGAATCTAATTAGAAAATATTAACTAATTTATCCAAAAAGAAAAAGACAAGCGGCCCAGCGCGGCCCACTACGGCGCCGCCCGCGCGCGCTTGTGATTTTGCAAAGGAGCCCTCGAGCTTTTATCCAAACTACAACGAATTTCAATCACTATTCTTCCCTCTCTCTGACAATCTCATTTAGCCCTCTGGGTTCTTCCTAATTTTCCGCACATCCGAGGCAAAGGCGCAGGCGCGCATGGCCATGGCAGCAACCTGCAGGATGGTTTCGTCGGCCACCGGGACTGCGCGGACTCATCTAGTGGTCGATCGCCATCCCGACCTAAACTTGTTGTCTTTGGGTGGCGGTGAGGAGTGGCGAGGCTCCTTTGGTGAGGGGCAGCTGACGCGTGGCCATCCTGACAGTAGCGCGACTATTTTGGTGAGTTAGGGCGCCTCTGTGCCTAACCAGCTATCGGTTGAGCATCAGGAGCTTACTATGGACTCGGCGAAGTGACAATTGGAGTAGAGGATGGCGGAGGAGGGTCGTCGCGCGACTGATCGAGCCATGCGGCGGCACATGACAACTGACACCGATGTAAGGGGTAGCGGTTTGGCCGAAAGTCTTGTGAGGACGAAGAGGGAATCGAGGCGAAGCTAATGGCGTGGTCGGGCCAGGGCCTCTAACGGCTTTAAGGGGAGTTGCCACCCACATCGGCGAAGCGACCATAATGACCTAACGGCGAGGAAAATATCAAATTGGAGCTTGGCGCACTCTAATCATGGCCAAATGGGGTTGGGCGGCTTGGTGGCTTAAAGACGGCGCCAGAGCCGTGACGAATCGGGCGATGGTGACGTCTCCCTGTTGGATTTAATGAACGACGTCGCGTCAGGTGGAACCGTCGAGGAAGGGGAGGCACGGGGTCAACTTGCGCATCGACACGACGTGCTTAAAGATGATGATGGTTGGGAGTACGGTTGTCGCGGTGGGCTAAGGCGCATGTGGGGATACCGCATGGCAGTGCGAAAGCATGGCCCGCGTGCGGTGCGGCGTGAAAGCGCCATGTCGCGCGTCTTGGCGATGGCGATGCCATCGGGCGAGGCCGAGCGGCGGTAATGCAAAGAATTGCAGAGAGCGCGCTGGACGCGACGGCAAGGCGACAACGCCAAAGCGAGTGGGACAAGCTCACACATGTGATGGCGAGAAGAAGGACAGCGCAAAGCACCACAGCATGAGGCGAGAAGAAGCGACAACGGTGGCGCGAACGCAGCGAATGAGTGGGCGAGAGCGCAATCGCCCGGCGGTGGAGGCGAAGGCAGTGGCTATTGCCCAGGGCCGCCACGCCAACCCACGCCAGATAGGCCGATCGGGCTCGGCACCGCGAATAGCAGACGCTGACCCGGCCATGCGACGCCAGCGGCCACGCGAGGTGACCCTACGCACATGTCAGGCATATGACGTGCACGAATTTTGAAGCACGTCTAAAAACTGACGTAACATAGTTGAAGCTAAACTACCTCGACCATGCTATAGAGGGTACATCAGTCTACCATAAGGAGCAAAAACACAGTATTGACCTTTAACTATATTTTTCAGAATTAATTCACCAACATGGCATTGTCACACTGTTTTGAAACTTAAAATTCTTCCAAGTCTTGAGCTGAATTTGACTTCAAGTTCCATTCCCAAGCCATTAGAAATACTACCTAGTCACATTATTTTTCTACAGCAAGAGTTACATTGTCATCTATAAAGTTTGTACTTCAAACCTTATTTAGGTGTCACACACATGTTCTATAATACTTTCGCTCAATAAAAATTGGTTTCCACCCTACTTGACATAACATGAGTTATTGAATAAATTTTCATTTAACATTTTTATTGGTCATTTTAGGCTACAAAAAATTTATCAACACCTTCTATCACATGTATTATTACATAAATATGATGCTCATGATATGATTCAGTAGTTTGTTTAGGGCGTAACACTGATGGTGTTATAGTATGTGAGGCCGCTGACAACCGTGTCTATCGGTTTCACAGTTTTTTCAACTAAATGACTTTCATCTTTTTCATAGCCCTTAGCTTATGGCAGATTTTTCTGACGTGCAACAGCTTTTTCACAACCCATTGTCCTGTTCGCTTGGCTTATAAGTCGTATCTTTTCAGCCAACGAATAATATTTTTCTCTCACAATAAATCAGTCAACAGTACTTTCAGCCATGACTTATCAGCCAAACGAACATGGCACATGACTCAACCAAACACGCCGTTCCTCCGTTAATAAAAGGATACAATTCTTACTTTTCGAGGAGTCAAACATCTAGAAATTTAATCAAAGTAATATAAAAAATAATAGCATCTATGATATAAAATAATTAAGTACCATTAAATTAATTATAAAATATATTTTTATAGTAAACCTAGTTGGAGAAATAAATGTTAGTATTATTAACTATAAACTTAATCAAAGTTCAGTTAATTTGACTCGTAGAAATCCTGTAATTGTATCTTTTGGGACGGAGGGAGAATATTAGTCATATTATCCACGCAAAACCTTTGACCTTTTGAGTTTGACAGAGGTAGCTGGCGGGACTGCCAAATCCGTCCCAAATCACACGAACAAACAACGCCTGAATTTTCTAAACATTTTTTCAAACTTAAATTTTCCCTCCGCCCCCATGGCACCGGCACCGGCACCGGACCCCAAGCACGGTCGCTTCGCACGCCCAGGAAAAGGCCACGAGGAAAGGGGAGGGAGAGAAGGCTCCAAAGCCCAGAGCCCAACGACGCCCTTGCTTTAGCATCTTGCCCTGTTAAAAACTCACCCTGCTCCTGTTTAGAGGACACAACGCAACCTCGTGTGCTTTTTTTCGACCTTGTTTAGATTGTAAGTTTTTTCACTTTTTCTTTATCACATTAAATCTTTGAACATATGCATAGAGTATTAAATATAGATAAAAAAATAACTAATTACACAGTTTGATTATAAATTATGAGACGAATCTTTTGAGCCTAGTTAAGCCATGATTGAACAATAATTATCAAATACAAACGAAGTGCTATAATGCCAAATACTGATTTCTAACCTCATTCTAAACAAGGCCTTCGTCTAGGGTTTGCCAAAGTTTTTGTATTTTCTACCAGAGCCAGCATCATCCGTCCACAAAACCCATTTATGTCCCTATCGCTACACATTTTTTTCCGCGCGCGCTCTCTCTCTACGCCATGTTTAGATTGCAAATTTTTGCAATCCGGACACTGTAGTACGTTTTGTTTGTATTTGATAAACTTTGTCCGATCATGGATTAACTAGGCTCAAAAGATTCATCTCGTGATTTACAACCAAACTGTACAATTAGTTACTTTTTTACCTACATTTAATGCTCCATACATACGTCCAAAAATTGATGTGATGAAGAGAGAATGAAAAAACTTGAAACTTTGATGTCATCTAACTAAAGGCCCTATATATATATTCTACACACACAATGATACAAACAATGACACACACATCACCTCTTGTCTTCATGCTTTTAGTTAATTCAGCATTGCAATTGTGTGAGCATGTATGCGTGTGTGTTTTAAGGCCTTATTTAGTTCATCCTCCTAAAGTTTTGTCTCTATCACATTGGATGTTTGGACAGATACATTGAGTATTAAATATAGATTAAAAAATAACTAATTGCATAGATTACGACTACTTTGTGAGACGAATTTTTTAAGCTTAATTAGTCCATGATTTGACAATGTGGTGCTACAGTAAACATATGCTAATGACGGATTAATTATGCTTAGTAAATTCGTCTCGCGGATTTCTGAGGATATCTATAATTTGTTTTATTATTACTATCCGAACACTCCTATGTGACACCCCCATGTGACACTTGATATGACACCCCTAAACTTTAGTCCCTGGATTTAAACACACACTTGGTTTTGGAGCTACTAGGCCACACTGTCCAATGCTTGATGTCGTCACACCCTCATGCA